>JAECUM010006101.1:0-36129 GCA_016617855.1 Megalonaias nervosa
TGATGTCCCGCTCGCTAAAGGAAAGTGAAGCGTCTCTCATAGCCTCTCCTTTCCAGGTGTAGTGATCGCTGCGGGACCACTGTCTGGCTTTGCTGGGCAGGAAGTACTTGCATATGGCCTCTCTTACACTATTGTGTCCACAGCAGCACCTTCATGTGGGGCCCCCTGTTTTCACATAGCCTGCTGTGTGGCGCGACCGAGTGCCCGGCGTTATAACTGGGTGGGCAGACTGGGCTCGTTAGCCTTGGCAGGCAGCTAGTCTAAGAGAAGGAAAACTCTGACTCCAAACCCAGGCAGATGAAGCTCGTTAGCCTTGTCAGGCAGTTCGTCTAGGAGATGGAAACTCCAATTCGAAACCAACGAAGTGCCATTGGATGATGGCTCCGCTGCCTTGTGGATATCTTCGGGAGAAGTAAAGGCTACGGGAGTAAACCCAGATAGAAAATCCGGAGTGGAGCCCCTAAGGCGGCTGGGTGTCAACTACGACTTCCTTCCGGCAGCTCCTGCATCCAAACTGGTGCCAAATGTCCTGCTCAGCATTCCTTTGGACCCCACCAGCAAGGACGAGAGGGGGATCCTGACGTCTGGGCAGCCCAGGATCTCCATACTACACGCCCAGGCTTGCGCCCTGGAGAGGCCACTCCAGCCTCGCCCTTGAGCGAGGAAGCAACACGGAAGCTGGCAGTCTACGGGTTATAAGTCCCACCCGATTGGCGTAGGGAAGGGGCGCCACGGGTCAGCTTCGACGGTGGGAGGGATCATCGAGTCCCACTGGCCGACTACCGCCCGCCTAAAGCCGGGCATCCCCCGGTCAGTAAGGTGTTGGCCCGCCAACGTCTGCCTGCTTCAGTGGGTGCCTGGAGCTCAGTGTGTTGCTCAGCATGACAAGCAGACGGAAACTCCGCACCAGACAAAAGAAACAAGAAACCATTACAGAAGACTTCAGCTCTTCGATTCGCAAGCTGGAACGTGCGCACCATGCGCACAGGCATCTCTGACAACCTCAGGGAGGTGGACGACACCAGGAAGACGGCCATCATCGACAGAGAGCTCTCCAGACTAAATGTCAGCATAGCTGCCCTCCAGGAAACCAGGTTTGCCTCCAGCGGTTCCCTCAGAGAGGAAAACTACACCTTCTTCTGGAAGGGCCGAGAACCTGAGGAGCCCCAACAGCACGGAGTTGGCTTTGCCATCAAAAACACCCTCCTGGCCTCGGTTGAGCCTTCCTCAGGGGGCACTGAACGTCTCTTGTCCATCCGCCTTGCCACTGCTGCAGGTCCTGTCAACATCCTCAGTGTCTATGCCCCCACCCTCACGTCTCCAGAAGACATAAAGGATCAGTTCTAGGGCAACTGGACGAACAGATCAAGGGATGCCCTAAGGACGAGTTACTATTCCTCCTTGGCGATTTTAATGCTAGAGTTGGTGCTGACCACGAGTCATGGCCTACCTGCCTCGGAAATCATGGCACTGGAAAGACCAACGAAAATGGTCAAAGACTGCTGCAGCTGTGCACCTATCATGACCTGTGCGTTACAAACACCTTCTTCAAGTGTAAGCCACAACACAAAGTGTCATGGAAACACCCCAGGTCTCATCGCTGGCACCAACTCGACTTGGTCATCACCAGGCGCTCTGCCCTGAACAGCATCCTCTCCGCCAGAAGCTACCACAGTGCAGACTGCGACTCCGACCACGCCCTCGTGTGCAGCAGGGTGCGCCTACAGTCAAGAAGACTACACCGCTCCAAACCAAAAGGTCGCCCTCGCATCAACACTGCGCAGATGTCTATCCCCTCCAAGGTGGAGGAGTATGTGTCCGCCCTGGATCAGGCTCTCCAGGACCTGCCAGAGCACGATGCCACAGCCAAGTGGAACGCCATGAAGGATACCATCTATAGCACAGCCATGTCCACGTTTGGCAAGAAAGAACGGCCCAGCCAGGACTGGTTCAACGCACACCTTTCAAGGATGGAACCAGTAATCGAGGACAAACGAGAAACCTTCATAGCTTACAAAAAATGCCCCAATGAACGGACGCTTGCCCTCAGAAGAGCTCGAAGCACCACCCAACGCATCGCTAGACAGTCCGCAAACGAGTACTGGCAGCAATTGTGTGAAGGAATCCAGCGCAGTGCCGAGTCAGGAAACATCCAAGGCATGTACAATGGCATCAAGAAGGCCCTAGGCCCTACAGTGAAAGGGGTCGCCCCCCTGAAATCTCTGACGGGAGAGAAGATCACAGACCGCGAGCAACAGATGACCAGATGGGTGGAGCACTACTCAGAGCTGTACTCCCGAGAAACATCAGTCACCGATGTGGCCCTTAGCAACGTACAGGAACTTCCCACTATGGAGGAGCTCGACAAAGTGCCTACCTTAGAGGAGCTCAGCAAAGCCATCGACTCCCTCCCAAACGACAAAGCACCAGGTAGCGACAGCATCCCGCCAGAAGTCATCAAACGTGGGAAACCGATATTGCTACAGCCGCTGCATGAGCTACTCTGCCTCTGCTGGGAGGAAGGCGCGGTCCCCCAAGAGATGCGCGACGCCACCATTGTGACCCTCTACAAAAACAAGGGAGACCGCAGTGACTGTAACAATTACAGAGGAATCTCGCTTCTCAGCATCGTTGGCAAAGTGTTTGCCCGCATCCTCCTAAACAGGCTGCAGCTGCTGGCGGACCGCGTGTATCCGGAATCCCAGTGCGGCTTCAGAGCAGGAAGGTCGACAACAGACATGATCTTCTCCCTCCGACAACTCCAAGAGAAGAGCAGAGAGCAAGGTCAGCCACTCTACATGATGTTCATCGACCTCACCAAAGCCTTCGACCTGGTCAGCAGGACGGGCCTATTTGAACTTCTTGGGAAGATCGGCTGCCCCCCAAAACTCCGCAGCATGATAATCTCCTTCCATATCGATATGAAGGGTACAGTCCTGTATGATGGATCCTCCTCAGATTTCTTCCCCATTAACAGCGGCGTGAAGCAGGGCTGCGTGTTGGCACCAACCCTTTTCGGGATCTTCTTCTATCTGCTCCTGTCCTACGCCTTCAGCACGTCCACTGATGGCGTATATCTGCACACCAGGTCCGACGGGAGGGTGTTCAACCTGGCACGACTGCGCTCGAAGACCAAAGTGGGGTCAGTACTCATCAGGGAGATGCTCTTTGCTGACGACGCGGCTCTTGTGACCCACACCGAGGATGCCCTCCAGAGACTGAAAGATCGTTTCGCTGATGCCCGCAAGCAGTTCGGGCTCACCATCAGCCTAAAAAAGACAAACGTCAGTGCTCAAGATGTCACCACTGTCCCCTCCATCAGAATCGACGGCACCACCCTGGGAGTAGTCAACAACTTTATTTACCTGGGGTCAACCATCAGCAACACTCTTTCGCTTGATGTGGAGTTGGAGAGAAGGCTTGGAAAGGCAAACACCATCATGGCCCGACTAACAAAGAGTGTATGGGAAAACAGCGCGCTGACAGTGCACACCAAGACTCAAGTCTACCAAGCCTGCGTTCTGAGCACCCTCCTATATGGAAGTGAGACCTTGAGCACCTACATGAGGCAAGAGCGTCAACTCAACTCCTTCCATATACGGTGCCTACAACGCATCCTGAAAATCAGCTGGCAAGACCACGTCCCACACAGCGAGATCCTTTAGCGTGCAAGTATCCCAAGCATGTACTCCTTGCTGAGCAAACGCCGCCTTCGATGGCTGGGACACGTCCGACGCATGGAGGATGGGAAGCTGCCAAAGGACATCGTATATGGTCAGCTGGCCACTGGCACCAGAAGAGTCGGCCGCCCCTCACTCCGCTTCAAGGATGTGTGCAAGAGGAACATGAAGGCATGCGACATTTCACCAGACAGCTGGGAAGTGCAGGCCGAGGACCGAGGGACGTGGAGACTGACGGTCAGCAAGGGCATAGCAGTCGCTGATGGGAGGAGAGTCCAGCAGGCCGCAGAGAAACGTGAGAGAAAGAAGAGTGCAGCAGCAACCCAAGCAACTCAGACTTCCCAGTACGTCTGCACCAACTGCAACAGGGACTGTCACTCGCGCATCGGCCTGCACAGCCACAACAGACGATGCTAAAACCTCAGAGACAGAAAACACTCCAAGGGCGCTACTCACATGGTCTCCCGAGACTGAGCTGCCAATGATGATGATGATTCCAATTTTTATAAAACTAAAAATATTCTCCAATTTTGTAAGTATTTACCATGTCTTTGCCCGTCTTTGCGTGTCTTTGTCCGTCTATGCGTGTCATTGTCTTGATTTTGCATGTCTTATTCCTTCTCTCAACAGTTAAATAATTTTGGAAAAGAACGAAAACACATAACCAATGCAACCATATCTAATTCTATATATTTAATTATTTAAAATAAATTTTGTAGCAACAGTAAATATTCTCCACTATGCTCTGTTTAAAATGTCTATGTGCCCTCTTGGCCTTGTCTTTGTCCATCTTTGCCCTGTCTTTGCGCGTATTTGCCCGTCTTTGCGATATTTAGTAGAACCGCTGTTACCTTAAGATGGAGTCACTCAGGAAATACAAATGCCAAATTATATTTAGAGTGGTTTCTGATGCCATTGTTTTAGGGACTGGTATTAAATTTTATTTTTCTTTCTTAAGTGGTATATTGATTAGAACCCATATGATTGAAATTTAAAGCATAAAGATATAACCTGAAGTGGCGCTTCAGCAGAGAAACAAGTTTTCGAGTTCACTTCTCTGTACTGACTACTGTACGTTAGTCTTAAATTCATTTGTAAGTATCCCCTGTAGGTAGACTAAACTGTTAATGAACACGAAAATAGATTTAAAGAAATGATTACTCACATGTCTGGAAAATAACAATTCAGCCAAGTCACAATGAACTCATGAGAACATCAAATCCCAGAGTCATTCGTATCTCGAACAAAACAACACATCCTTTGCTTTGAATATTGAACTACTACTCAAATCACATATGCCAATTTAGATAAAAGATTTAGACCATGTTGTGGAATGTTCAAAGCCTTAGATCACCTACCATTGGTAGAACTACTTTTTTTTTTTTTTTTATGTTGACACAGCTATTACGTTGCAGATGGAGAATCCCCTGTTTCATAAATAGCTACACAGCAGACGCCCTGAACAAGAATTCATAAACTAAAATCAGGCTCTAAAACTGATGTAAGTTGTTCTTGAAAATTTGGCCTTTTATTCCCTTGTCAATCAACTGGGAAACAGGCTACACAATGCCATTATTGAGGCAGTAAGATACTGACCCAGAAATATAAATATCGGAGTAGACATCTTAAATTGTAGGACTATATTTGGAGTGGTAGTTGTTTTACTGCATGAACAATCGCTGCTGCATAACATGTACTGAGATCAGTTGACCAGTCAGCTAGATGCTTCAGTAGTTTTAAAGCATTTGTCTGTCCCTTGGAATATTCCACTCAGTACTGTTGAAGTTGACCCTACAGGTCTTTATTCTGGCTATGCAGATCCCTCAGTATATGTTTTTCACCCACCATTCTGTTGGATATTGACAAGGTTTGCCTGACTTTGTAGGAGTGGCTCTAGCTCATAACATATCAGGTTGGCTTTCCTGGTGTCTTGATTGATAAAGATATGCCAACTGAAAGAAGGAATCTAAAGAAAATACTTAAACAATACAGTATACAGTTATACAGTTGTTAAGATATTAAAAAAATTATGATTATAAACTTTTAAAATTTACATTAGAAATTGTAGCAAGGGTAATTAAATTATTGACGTTGGTAAACTAAACCACTCTCATTCATGACTACGTCTTTATATCTCATGAGCAACTGTATTTTCATAATTGTTTTTAATCTGATCACTTTTGACTAGTTCATTCATATTAATTACCTTCAACATTGTTATTTGTTCTGATGCTGTGTTGGAAAATATTCCATTTATGGGCATACCACACAGGGTTGTGCAACAAGTTGTGTGTATTGTGTTAGCTGCTACAGTTCAGGATTTGCCTATGGTTCCAAATTGTCAAAGACTGGTTTTATGTCTGCTGCTAGAAGGAATGGTATATGTATCATACTAGCTGCTGCAGTTCAGGAAAATTTGCCCATGGCTCCAAATTGTCAAAGACTGGTTTTATGTCTGCTGCTGGAAGGAATGGGACTTTAATTACCAGTATTTCGGACCATGCAGGTCATATGTTGTGTTGCACTAAATTGCTTGGTTAAAATGGAAAGCGCAACCTTTGATGAGACTATTGGGAAACTCCTGGCATACAGCTTTCCAAGTATCTGTAATATTAATGAATTTCTTATAAAACATATAATATTATTATACAAATGGAAGGATAAAATAAGTATGTTATATATAGATTAACATTATTTTGATATGATTATCAGTTTCCAAATAATGTGTGTGTAAAGTGTATTCAGTATAAAAACAGAAATCTGAAATTTTCTATTTCTTCTTATTAGTTACAGTATATGCCTACCTTTTTCAAAGTCTGTAACAAAGCCCTGAACCTGGGGTACACCTGGAATAACCTCTTTCAGCTTCTGAAATGCCTAAAAGAAAAGGCAATTGATGAGTTCTGATCTCCAAAACATGATTTAGTAAATAATTAAAAACTAGACAAAGTCTGGTATCTGAAATATTTTTCATCAATGACACTAGATTCTTTTAAATATGAGCAATTTAGATTTGTAGTTTATCTTGCAATCAAACAATACTTAATAAAAAGAAAAATGACCACAACCATATATCCATGAAAAATGTTAAATTATATATACTGCTACATAATTTGTTTTCTTCTTTCTTGATATTAGACAAAACACCAAAGGAACCTGCTTTATGATCTTAGGATTATGTTCTTAGGATTATGATTTTAGGATTATGATCTTAGGATTATGTTCTTAGGATTATGATCTTAGGATTATTATCTTAGGATTATGTTCTTAGGATCATAAAGGTGGTGCTCTACAGTTTCGTATTTTGCATAGGGTTAGAATTTTAAAGAAAAAGAATTCCCCCAGGTTTCCTCACTAGTTATACTGGTTATTTTAAAAAGACCTTGTATATCTTAGGTATTGTTCAAAGAACTTTTAATTCTCTTTATTTTGGTCAATGATTGATGGGTGTAATATGGGTTATAGAGTATACAGCTTGGCCTTACTCCAGATGTGCACCTTTCAAAAAAGTGCTAGCTCCACTTGGTCATTTTCACTTCCTTGACTTCAGAGGTAAATTGTAAGAAAAAGAGCTGATAACTTTTTTTACATTTTATATATGTGGTAATTCATTCATTGCACTTTCAGCTAGTATTGTCTAGTCTGGCAAAATTCATTTTCCCTATTTTAATAGGTGCTAAGGATAGTGTACTTTAGATAAATTCAGGCTGATTTTTGGAGCACAAGGGAGCAGTCATTTTAGTTAGCAGTGTACTAAGATCATTTACAATTTCCAAAAGTATAATATCCAAAGAAATGTCAGTCACATTACATCAAAGTAGCATAAAGGTATGCCAACATTCTCTCCACTGTGCATGTTTTAAATGCAAACAACTTCACTTTACATACGTCACTCTCTCAAAAGTACATAATAACTGGTGAGCGCCCCCAAAGCATGTTAGGATCTTCAGGTTTGATGTTCAGCATGACATCTTCCACTATCTGTCATGGAGGGTGCCAAATATACTGAAGAGCTGAAGCTTTAACCTAAGACAAAAAGATTAATTATCAGCAAGAAATATATTTATTTATCATGTGGTTTATGCAATGAGGTATTCATATTACTGGTAAGAGACTTTGAGTATGAAAACATTAGCTATACAGAAGTATTAACTGCTTAATCATTTATAAAAGACATTTTTAGTTCAGAAAAAAATATCCCTGAGCAATAGATATTTTAACTGTTATTGTGAATGAAATTTGGGCACCAAATATGATTGTAACGTACCTGTATTACAAACTCGGTGTTGCCATGAATTACAGGAATCACAAGCAAGTGCATGGTGGTCAACGCATTTTAAAAAACTCAACCACTTTATTTTGCCTGGAAAAAGTCATCAGAGTGAATATGGTATGACTAAAGCAATTCACTCTGATCAGTACAATAGTATCAATATGAGTTGCTAACTCTGTGAGCCAAGACATGCGCAAATGATAAGTGAAAGATCCTTCTGGAAAAATTATAAATTTTATAATCTAAATATAATTTTGAAGACAATTCATGAAATAATTATTGACTGGAAATCAGCTTGGAGGTTAAAGTGAAAGCACTCCTGCAGAAAAAAAACAAATACAAAAACAATTTGACAGAATGATGGCAGTTTTAACATTACAAGAACCTTGACCCTTTGAGGGTGAGTTTCGTACATACAGTTCAAATTAAGATGGAATAAAAAGGTATGAAATTATTGAAGCTCATATAAATGGAACTTTCTTTGTCTATTAGTAATGCTGTTTGTATTAATACAGTTTTTAATGCAGCACCAGGTACCATTCATGATGCTGTTTGAAACCAATTATAGTCTGAATTATGAAAATATTTTCTTGGCCTATGATGCATGTTGGACCTTACAAGTACACAACACCTAAAAAACCACACTGTCAAATACATGAGATCTTTATAAGTTATGTGATCATAATAGCAAGTGACAGGCATTTATGTGTCTTTTGAATACACAACACATAGTGAGCCATGTGGTAATAATAGGAAATGATGCATTTATGTGTCATTTGAATACACAACACATAGTAAGCCATGTGATAATAATAGGAAATGACTGGCATTTATTGGTCCTGCTGAATACAAAACACATAATAGATCATGTGATCATAACAGCAAATGATGCATTTATGTGTCCTGCTGAATATACAACACATTGTAAGTCATATGATCATAACAGCATATGACGTATTTATGTATCCTGCTGGATACACAACACCAGATAAATCATGTGGTAATAACAAGTGTCACTTTTAGCAAGTCAACTTTTTCAGAAAATGTCTATATTGTGTTTTTCAGGTGGGATATGTCTGTTGGTGTTCAGGCTGTATGGAGACCCTTTTAAAAGAGGATTTTTCTGTGATGATGAAAGTCTAAAACACCCATTCAAGGATTCAACGATAACCTCCTTCACTCTCTATTTTGTTGGCTTTACGGTTCCAATAGCCATTGTAAGCATTTTTTAAATTCACTTTTTTATTTGTTTGGATTCAAGTTGAAAATTTAGAATGACACTATATTGCCCAGTTGGAAATGATAAGTACATATGTGTGCTTTGATTGGAAGTGTGTCTAGGGTCTAAAAGAAACTAATATTTCATTCCTTTGACAAAATTGTAGTAAGGAATGTACATTTCTGCTTTAAATATGTTACCCAATTATAATTCCTTAGGAGAACTAATATTACCTCGCAAATCCAGCCCTCCCAGATACTACTTTTAGCTAAAGGGAGCTAAACGTTGTCTGCAGACCTAGATGGGGGTTGAGCAGAGTGATCTCCCATAGGAATAAGGAGTGGCATGAACCTTCCAGTTACTACTTCTGCCTCTGCCAAGAAGCACACTCTCGTCACAAGAGACCTTTGCAAAAGGCAGAATCTATGTGGAAGATATACAATTACAAGTTGGAGGAGTTTTTCACTTCTAAAGAAAGTATGCTTCATCTTTATTTCCAACTTTTTTTTTCCTCCTATGCCAACAAAGCTCTGTCTTTACAATTTGCTAACACTTGGACGTCATCACACATTTAGGTACTTGCATGAGGAGCCTAAGCAACTTCACATTTAGTTTGGGCTATAATTATTTTGTACATGCAAGTCTTCTAAAAACTTCTAATATACGTGTAATTCCATTACAAATGGGTACATATTGGCGAGTTTCTATTCCAAGCCATTCATAGTGTCTGGGTGTCAACTTCAGTAACTTTACTGTACAAAAAAAATTAAAAAAGGGGCAGTCTGTGAGCCTTTCTCCCTTCACGTGATTGCCTCAAAATGGATATTGTCACACTTACTTTGCAAGTATCTATAATGGTGCCACAGTTCCCTTTTTGGTGAATGTTTTTGTGTGTAATATAGACACTTGTGTACATTTCTGTCTTGCTTCCGCTCTGGTTGAATAAGTACAGGCCAGCTTTCTATATACGGTTTACTCATTCGCGTCTTGCTCATGCATGGTTCTATAGGCAACGCTTGAGTGATGTTAATCTGCATAAGCATTCCATCATATTTACAGAGCACTTAGTCACTCACACGGATAGCCTATGCGACTTCACAAGATAGGTTTGGGCTACAATATTTATATGTGTGCATGTCTTTATGCCCTTCAGAAACTCTTTATATATGTATTATTCCATCATTGCTGGTACATGCAGGTGAATTCCCTTTACCATGGCATCCATAGCATTGGAACACCATGCTTCATCGATTCTACCTGTACATGTTGCCTGTGACTTTCCCTACAGGTAGAATTGTAAGTAAGATCGTCTGCTATTACTATTTTCCAGGTAACCATTATTTGGTATAGCTCTGCATCCACTCTGTATTCAAACTACACAGGTGCACAGGTTTTCATGTCTTATCCATACAGGTGGTATTGTTATTATATTTTACCATTGCATTATTAGGCTGTCTGTTAATAATTGTTTGACATTTATCTCTGCACTGACATTTATGTTAACAAACGACAGGAGCAGGGCCACAGTTTCATATGTTTTGCTCTATTTGTTTCACAGATTAGAACTTTGGACAAAGAGCAGAAATGCACAGCTAAGGACAAAGATGTCACCAGTCAGCATGCTGACCTTTTGCAATGTGAGAATTTCTGGTGGACAAGGGAGACAAGTCAACCGTTACCCTTAAGCCATGAAGTGCCAGACATAGACATGCTCCGAAACAGCTTTGGCACCCAAGTCACCACCACAGGACTTGGCATTATTGGCAACTCCTTGCTTCCTTGGGGTTTGAATCTATTCCTTTTGCAGAACAGCAAGGGAAGGAGCTAAACAAACAGCCAAGTTCCCTCTCATTCAGCTGACATATGGACTGGTTACATGGATCAAACATCCCACAAC
The DNA here is from genome assembly GCA_016617855.1 of Megalonaias nervosa. Classification (NCBI taxonomy): domain Eukaryota; kingdom Metazoa; phylum Mollusca; class Bivalvia; order Unionida; family Unionidae; genus Megalonaias; species Megalonaias nervosa. The sequence goes on from JAECUM010006101.1 coordinate 11,070, forward strand.
CTGTCCCAACTGATGATCCTAATGACATCCTCCCCACATAGATGGCCTATTTCTGTTGTGACCAGCCTATAATGAAGGGTCAAAACATCAAGATTATGGGCTCGATCACCAACAGCCCAGCTTCCAATACATCGAATGCGCCTTTTGCAGACATGTACAGGGACCAGTCTTATCCACATATTGCCTTGCCACTCATTTGGCATGATGCCAAGATTAGTTCCTCACTTTTCGACACAGGCAACCAAAAAGATGTTGGTTGTTTTAAAGTTTCACCAGATGTTGCTTCACAGTCTCTCTACACTTTGCCATGAGAAGAGACCCTTTACTCAGCAACTGTCTAGAAGTCAACGGTTTGAGAACTTCATATGAGTTTAGTGAGCAGCAGACTTTGTCACTCCTCTCCCACTCCATCAACAACCTGGATCAGAGCCCCAGCATCTGTTGATGATGAAACAGAAGAGTCCAACTTCAATTACTTAAGTAGTCTGGGAGAGTTACGGACATTCTGACTTGCCTTCATCATCAGTTTGTCGGCAGTTCTACCTTGGCCATACACAAGTGTTTCATTTGGAAACCCCAGCAATCGACAGTGATATAACCACTCTTGGGATGACAAAGTCACACTCCATAGGTATGGATTGGATGGCTTTGATGACACTCAGCAGTTAGTGCACAATTTCATTGCCATGGCTTCGATGTTAGATTTTGTCTCTATGGCTGTCTTCCAACAAGTGGAACATAGCTTATCTTCTCACACTCCGAATACCTCAAGAATGGCCCGAGTACTGAATGCAGGCACTCAGCACCCTTTGGCCAATGCGGTAACTGCAGGTACAATTTGCAGTTGGCAGAACATGACTCTGTGCTCTCTGCCTGCACTTTTCTGAAGGACCACCATAAGGCCAAGCTAAGAGCACAGCCTTTATCCTGTAACCTTCTGTTTTGCAGCCAGATTGAAGAGATCTGCAAACAAGCCACCAAGGAGACCAATTTTCCTCTCCTGCAACCACAGCATCAATTCAGGGATAGTATGGGAAATCAACAAAAGTACCCAAGGACTACACCTTGGACACAAACGTCTGAAAACCATCCCATCGAAGCTCCACTCAGTGAAAGCCACAGTTCTCACAAACCAAAGTGGATAAAGCACTGAGAGGGTCCTATCATTTGTCCCAATATTTCTCTAGAGTTTTCTTTAAGACTTTTCTTAGTCCATAAGGCTAATGGCACTCTGCGTCCGATCATCGACCTAAACACTTCAATCAATTCATTTATGCCTCTTGGTTCTCAGAACACCACAGTGCATCTTGAATTCCATCCAAGAGGGAGACTTCGCCATATGTGTGGACTTAAAAGATGCATGCCTTCATGTCTGTATTCACAAGGCTTCCAGGATATTCCTGCAACTCGTCCACATCGTATATCAATTCAGGGCACATTGGGACTTGACATCAGTCTCTAGGTCTTCACTTGTATGATGAATCAAATAATGGCACATGTCTGGACCATTTCTGTGGTGGCAACATCAAGTTATCTGGATGACATCCTGCAGAAACATCAGGTGAATTAAATCTCAAGACTACATTATAACCCTTGTGACTCTACTTACCAACCTCGTCAACAAGGAAAAGTATGACCTAGAACCATCTCAACAATTTGTTTTCCTGGGTATGGAGTTCAATACACAGGCATCAATGTTTGTCTCCCGCAGGATCGGGCATTGAAAATCTGAACCATGTTGGCTTCTTTACTTTCGAGGAAATTCTGTCCACTCATCATGGCAGCATACTTCATTGTCCTAGGTCGCCTTTTAATGTTCCTATTGCAAATGATTTTTCTGTCCAAATGGAGGCCAAACATTGTCCACTGGACCAACTTCTCACCATCTGAACACATTTGAGGCACCATATGCGGAAATGGGGCATCCTAACTTGGTTTAAGGCAGGTATACCTCTGAAAGTACAACAGCCTGTGATCACAGTCTGTACCTCTGCAAGTACAGAAGGTTGGGGAGCCCACCTACTACCAACCTTTCATGAAGCAAGCATTGCATGGGTCTCTTTAGGAATGACATCAACTTATCAATATTCTGGAGATGATGGCCATTGTGAAAGCCTGTCACTGGTGGCAAGAATATTTAAATGGCAAGGGAGTTCTCATTCTGTCCGACAACTCTACAGTGGTGACTTACCTCATACAACAAGGAGGAGCCAAGTCCCCAAACCCGTGCAGGACTTTCTAAAGTGGTGTTGTCAACAACAAATTTCATACAAGTTTGCCGTATCCTGTGATGCCTCACATACTAGCTGAGTCTTTGTCCTGGAACAGTCAACTAATACAGACAGAATGGTCTCCACATCCCTTGGTTTTTACTCAGATATGTACCCGATGGGACTGACCATTGGTGAACCTGTTTGCGACAAGGTGGAATACTAACTCCCAACCTTTGTATCTTCAGTCCCAGACTCAAAAGACTAGGCAGTCAGTGCTCTATCAATATATTGGAATGGCCTGGATGCATACATCTACCCTCCAACACATCTGATTCCAAAGTGATGCAGAAAACAAGAAAATCAGTGATGCCGTATCCTCACTGCACCACTAAGATGGGAGAAGTAGTGGATCAATGGCCTCATCAATCTCACAACAGAAACTCCTCAGAAAATTTGGATTTTCCCTCATCTACTCAAACAACCACCACTGCAGTTGTTTCATTCTTACCCTGCATGTCTGGATCATATGAAACAGGTATCAGAAATAAACAATTCTCACAACCAGTCATGGAAAGAATTGCTCCAGCAAGAAAGCCCTCCACTCTGAAAGCATATGAAGGCAAATGGCATGTTTTCACTCATCTTCTACTCTTCAAAGAAAGAAAGTTCGCACCGATTATGATGAAAGGTTACTGCTCCATGATCGCTGACACCTTTCATCTCCATGGAAGAGAGAATAGACAAAATAAGGACTTATCCGAACATCTTTCCATCTTTGAGTATACGTGGCCAATAAAATGTTAGCCCTGTGTCCACATCGGCACCTATCCTGGGTATTAACCTGGCTGAACAAGACACTTTTTGAACCACTCTCTTGGGCATCTCTGGTGCAGTTTTCATGCAAGACCTGCATCCACATGGCATTAGCGATGGAGGGCAGAATTAGCAAATAAATGCCCTATCAGCAGACTTGAATTACAATCAGTTCAGACAAGACAGGTCAGTCTTACTCATGATGGCATCCTCTTCTATCACCAAGAACAGTCTGCTTTCCATGGGTTACCAGACTTCATCACGAAACCTCTGTCTAGTCTGGACACGTCAGTTGAAGACCACCTATAAAACCCATTTCTGGCTTTGAAGTGGTATCATAATAGAACAGAGCCGCTGTGTCGAGCAAGATTGCACCTTTTTTTATCTCAAGAAGTACAGGAGAATATATCAACACAGACTATCTCATCCTGGATTAAGTGGGGTATTCGCTCGGCATATCGAGAAATAACCCAAGCTCAGTGAACTTCTTACACATTTCGGCTCATGAGGTTAATGCACTTGCCACCAGCATAACATTCAACTGAACAGTTCTCTAGCTGACATCTTTCAAACTGTGGGGTGGAGATCGGCGTCCACATTCTCTAGATTTTTTCTCTGATATCTGTCATCCCAAGGTCCCAATTCAATCTGGTGGGACGTATATATGCAGCTGAACAGGTCCCCCTTCCAGGTTGATTGATAGCTTAAGAAACTGTCTCACATACCTTAGAGGACCAGAGATGGTATCTCCAGGTTAAGGGGATGTACCTCTCTACACTTCTTAACTTATTCTTCTAAGGTATTATGATTAGGTAATGTATTTAAGGAAGATGAAACCAATTTTTCCAAGTAAAATATGTTTCTTCAAGTATACTTACCCAATCATAATGCACATACACCCTCCCAACCAATTTGGTTTCTGTTAATTGTATTTAACAGAACAAATGATTGTACTTTGCTCTGCTTAAACAAGAGGTATCAAAATAAAATTGTTATGCATTCACATAAATTGTAATTATTTCATCATAAAGTTTGAAACTTGTGAAGATTTGCAATTGTGAAAGAAAGAGTGGATGATTATATTTGGGATGGGTCATAAAAAGATAACCTGAAGAATTTGGTTAACTCATTATTTTGTTCATTTACCCTGGAATCTGCCTGAAATAGTTTCAAAGCATGCATATGGGCCTCCGTTTGACCTGGTGGGGACTATATCAGCACCTCAGCAGGCTACTTTCCCATGTCCCTGAGCAGCTTTCTTCAGGACTATATCAGTACCTCATCAGGAGACTTTCCCATGTCCCTTAGCTGCTTTCTACTGGACTATATCAGCACCTTATCAGGCTACTTTCCTATGTCCCTTAGCAGCTCTCCACAAGACTATATCAGTATCAACAGGCTACTTTCCCATGTCCCTTAGCAGCTTTCTTTAGGACTATATCAGCACCTCATCAGGCAACTTTCCCATGTCTCTTAGCTGCTTTCTACTGGACTATATCAGCACCTTATCAGGCTACTTTCCTATGTCCCTTAGCAGCTCTCCACAAGACTATATCAGTATCAACAGGCTACTTTCCCATGTCTCTTAGCTGCTTTCTACAGGACTATATCAGCACCTCATCAGGCCACTTTCCCACATCCCTTAATTGCTTTCTATAATGTGGGTAACTATAATTATGCTGGATTGTCAAGAATTCTCAAGAACAGATGTGTTTTCTTTTACACTGTGTCTCTTTATCTTTGCCTATATCACACATGAGACACAAAGCAGCTAATAGGAGACCAGAGCCAGGGCTAACTCCAGGGTAGGGGGATATTACTCCCTCTTCTCTTACCTATTCTGCTAATGTATAATGATCAAGCAATATATTTGAAGGAGAAACCAATTTCTGAACTAAAAAAAATGTTTCTATGATAATACTTACCCTATCATGACAAGACCACTCACACCAATGCCTTTACATCCCTGGAAATAAATGCACTTCCACTTCAGTTGTCCAGTAGTACCTGGTGATTGATGGGTTTCTGCATGAATCCCTGTGTGAAAGAGGAGACCACTTTTTCGCTGACTTTTTTGAGTATACAAATGATATCTTTAATGCTTAAACAAGTTGGAAGTCTTTATTTGCTTGTGATGCTGGATTTCCCAGTTAGTAGAAGGATTCTTAACCTATTATGATCTGGTAGATATTATTGAATAACATATTTTACTGCAAAAATCATTTTTTATGATCGATAAACAGTATGTGAAAAATCTTGACAGTAAGGATTATGCTTATTAAGATTTCTCTTGCTCTTTTTTTGAGGCGTGTATAACCAGGTGAGCAATCTAAGGCAAAATTGGGCCTCTTGTTTTCTTTTTTCTACACTTGTTTATAAGTGAGAACTTAACAAGGGTTTACCATACAGATAAAGCCAGTAGGTTACTGGTAGACATCTGAGATTTTCTTGGGTGAGTGCAATTGATTTTAATGTTGACCCTTAGCATTGTACCAACTTGCCTATAGTAAGTAAATGGGAAATTGTATTAGAGCTATTGCGAGATTTTACTAGAGCTAGTGGGAAATTTTATTTTGAGCTGTGATTACCTGATTTTAGACTATTCCATCATTATGAATAAAGAACTTGTATAAGAAATCAACAATTTCCAAAATTCATATGAATACAAATGCCAGTGCTTGATCAAATATTTCATCTCAAACTTTTAGATTTGTGCTATAGTTATAATGCTGCTTGAATCTTATAGCTTTCAGTGGTTAGCAGACAGACTTTAATTAGATCATGGTCAAGAGGAAATAAGTTGAGTTTGTCTGCATGCCTGTATCATGAATGTCAAAATAATTTATTATTTTGTTGTGAATTATTCCAGATGATTGCCCTGGAAGCTTTCCGGGTCTGCATGCAGAAAATCCCAGAGCAAGAGAAGAGTATTAATAAGCATGGCAAGCTAACTGTGTATGTAAGAGACTTGTATTTATCTGTCATGCCATTTTTATTTGGGGCCATTGTAGAGCAACTTACCACAGACATTGGAAAATACTCAGTTGGTCGACTGCGCCCGCATTTCTTCTCAGTATGTCAGCTGGACTGGACAACTATCAGCTGTGAAAATCATTCTTATATAGAAGACTTCAAATGTCTTTCAGATGATCAGAATGCAGTTAGAGAAGTTAGGTAAGGTGGTTTAGTTTTGTTATACTACTACAAGTAGTCATAGGTAAGGTGGTTTAGTTTTATTATATCACTGTAAGTGGTCATAGGTAAGGTGGTTTAGTTTCTTTATATCACTGAAGGTAGTCATAGGTGAGGTGGTTTAGTTTCATTATAGCACTGTACATAGCTGTAGGTAAAGTGGTTTAGTTTTATTATACCACTACAAGTAGTCATAGGTAAGGTAGTTTAGTTTTATTATATCACTGTAGGTAGTAATAGGTAAGGTGGTTTAGTTTCATTATAGCACTGTAAGTAGCCTTAGGTAAAGAGGTTTAGTTGCATTATACCACAGTAAGTAGCCATAGGTAAGGTGGTTTAGTTTTGTTATACCACTACAAGTAGTCATAGATAAGGTGGTTTAGTTTTATTATATCAATGTAGGTAGTCATAGGTAAGGTGGTTTAGTTTCATTATAGCACTGTAAGTAGCCATAGATAAGTTCTCTAGTAATTAACTAAAAATCTGCTAAATGTTAGAGTCATATCAGGCCAGTATCTAAATGGTTTGCATTTCAGAAATCTTCCCAAAAAATATTATCACTAGGAATTTGCTATGAAAATGTACATCCTGTATAACTTCAATAACTTGCAAGTTATGACTTGAATACACAGCTTTACTCAGATGACTTGCCAAGCGCTAGAATTAGACCTTTTTTCTTGCGACCTTGGTAAGTTGAAACAACAAAACGCAAACAAAAATTCTTGCATCACAGCACTTAAGTTTATAAAGTTCTAAAGTCCTTTGAATATGTTGATGATTAATTGTATGCAGCATGTAAGAATACCAGTAGTCTCTTTCACCCAACTTCCCATCTTGTCTAGATGGACTTAAATAAAAATGGTGCTGATGATTTGTGGCTGTCTTAAAAATCCTATTATCATTACTCCTATTGAGATGGGGTTTTCACTAAAACACTGCTGACTGTTGGTAGTTGGTCCAAAATCAAAATTATGCCAATGTGACCTCCCAGAATGTGAAAAATCTTATAAAAGCTTCTTCATCTTAATGGATGACCATATATAGCAGTTTTGATGGCCATCCTTAAAATCCTCATACATAGTTGATACATCCTTGAAAACTCCTCAAATTTGAGGAGTTGACTTGAGAACTTCTTGAATTTGAGAGTAGAATATCCTATGAATTAGAGGAGTTTTCCTAACACTCCATGAATTTGAGGCATTGGCTTGAAATCTCCTTGAATTTGAGGAGCTGGCTTCAAACCTCCTTGAATTTGAGTTAAATTGAAAACTTCTTGAAGTTGATGTAGAGTTGATTTTAAAGCTCCTTGAATTTGAGGAGTGGACTTGAAAAATCCTTGAACTTACAAAAAAGTTGGTTTTATCCTTGAAAGAATTTGAATTTGTTGAAACTTTTTTCCAGTATTCTCTCAAAGCTGAACTAAATATATAACTTTCATCTTTTAAGAATTTTGTATCATTTATATATCCATAAAGATGAATGAATAAATAAAATGGAACAAAGTTTGGTGGATCAAATTGTTATGGAATTTTGTATAGTAAATGTTTATGTATTATATCTAAACTAAAATGTACTTGGGTTTCGTGTCTGCATACAGCGTTACCCGAGGGTGGTTATTGACATCGTATATTATTTCAGTATAGTTAGAATAGTTCATTCCATGCTGCATGAGCAAAGTGCTTATGATGAAAATACCAGTATGCCTTGAACTCACTGGCCATGGATTGCACCGTAGCCAGGGTACTTATGACTTATGATAGATTCTAACTTTAGAACCTGAAAAGTCTTGTCAGTAAGTGATCCACTGTATGGAGCAAATCTCCAGCTGTAGTGGTATGTGAATTATAAGATCATATTCTTTTCCTGTCCATTTTATAGGATAGAATTGGTGTGTTTGATGTTCTAATATTTATTGTGAATTTTATTTGTCATTGCAATGTTAATAGATTTGATATATTTTGTTTTCAAGATTGCCATTGTATAACTGAATAGAAGCATTGTATTTGCCTAAATGTTGCATGTATTAAGGGATGAGAAAATGTTACTACTTTAAGTTCTGTAAGATTCTTGTCAGATAAAAGTTCACATATGAACCTTATTATTATGCTAATCTTGTACAGTAGTTCCGATTATATGATTTTCTATGAAATAATCAACTCCACATATGCGCATGCTTCACATACGTCATTGCATATTATACATGTCCATGTCATGTATACTACAAGGCAGCAGATATTATATTTTCAGCTGTTTGGGCATCTGTTTGACAACTGTTTAGTTGTGTGACTGTTTGGAGACACTGTCTGTTTTTCAGTTGTAGCTGTTGAAATGCCAGAATCTACCCACTCTTTTTTGGGCTATGTTGGGCAGTCTGGCAGCTAAGAGGTATTTGACTGTCTGTGTTGGAGCTGTGATGTGTGTTGAAGCTCAGCTGTGTCAGTGATGTGTGTTGGAGCTGTGCTGTGTCTGTGCTGTATTTGTACTGTGTTGGAGTTGTTCATGCAGCCAGTCTTTGAATGAGCTTGGAGACAATGTGTTTCTCAGCTGTAGAGCTGTTGTAGATATCAGAATCTACCCGGTCTGTTTTTGCTATGTTAGGCAGTTTAACAGCACATAGCTGTTTGACTGTCTGTGTTGGAGATGTGTGTGTTGATCAGCTGTAAAACTTTATTGCTGTCTGTGTTGATGTCTGCTATAGAGCTATCTGTGTTGGAGTTATGCTATGTGTTTGTACTGTGTTGAAGGTGTGATCTTAGCTGTGGTGCTGATTTGGATGTAGAGTAGTGGTACTCTGTGGGTTAGTATATACCAAGTGTGCTGCTGTCGGTGGTGACACTGGCTCGGAGGAAGATAGTGGTTATCTCGTGTTGAGGGACTAAAGCTCTGGGACCAATGGACATGCAGAGACATAGGGGTTCTAGGGATCCTTAGGCAGACTGTAAGGTGCGGACCTTTTGTAACAGCCCCTTGATCACCTGACAGCAGTGAACTGTGGTCGTCAGCTGGATGCCATAAGTTATATCCCTTTTGGGTTATTTACCATTATCACTATTTGAGCAAAAACCTTCATTATCACTATTTGAGCAAAAACCTTCATTATCAGTATTTGAGTGAAGATCATTGTTGTCTATTCATGTGAAAAATTATTGATCACTATTTGAGTGAAATCATCATTGTGTTTATTTGTGTGAAAGTCCCCATTATCATTATTTGTTTGAAAATCTATCATTGTCACAATTCTAGTAAAATCTCATTATCATTATTCAAGTGATCAGTCATATTTGTTTAATTTCTGTTCATTCATTCTTGTTGATTATTCGTTTCTAAGTTATATGACTGTTATAATTCATTTCAATTAGGAACAATATCATTTTTCCTTGTATCAGTTGTTTAACTCAGTACACATCATTGTGTTAATTCCATTGTGTGCATATATGCACATAAGTTTGGAATCAGATTTAATATTTTCAATCTCAGTGTAAATAAGCATCTTGTTCACGTAATTGCGCTTAGTGATTTCACTGACTGCAGCCAGGATCATCTTGTTACACAAATGATGCACAGAATCAGAATATAATAAAAGGGACATATGGAGGTTCAGTTCCCGAAGAAGCAAATTCTCCTTGAAAGAAACATTCTATATGAACCATGTAATGTGGCTGATTTTGTTGAATGCAGTTGGAGTAAAGTACTTTTGCCCAAGGACAGTCGACCCAGGCTGATTTGATGGTAGGATGTGAACACATACCTTTTGGTTGTAAGTCTGGAAAACGAGCCACTAAGTCACCACAGCTTCAGCTGCTTGTGGATTAGATGAACTTAATTGAAGTTATACTTTCATAATTTGCACAATGCATAATTTCATTCATTCTAAGCCTAGTCTGTGTCACAGCTAGCTTTGTCTAAAAGTATTTTAAAATTTGGGTTGATCACTTCTGTACTAAGTAATAATTCAACATTGTTGTTATCAAGTGAGTTACTTTACATCATGGTGTTTGACAGTCGTGTTCAGCATCATCATTAGCACTGTTGATCAGGTCTTGAGCATTCATTTTACTCATCACCAGCTTCTAAATCAATTAAGCTCAATAACTTTCACCCATTTTGGCAGAAACTAATTTGCAGTCTTTATTGACAGTTCTGAATTGAGCTACACTGCATGTATCAGTGAGTAATTATTAACAATTATAAAATAATAAAGCTTTCGACTTTCCTGCAGCTTCAGAAATGTTTATAGGATGTATTGGGAACAACTATTTTATTTTTAGGGGATGCTGGGTATTTTTTAATATATTTAAGCAGTAGTTAGGATGATATGTACACACATGTTTGCAGTTGGCTGACTTTCCAAAAAAACTAGCAAAGCAAGTCATCAGAGGAGATAAGATAATAGATTTTATCTAAGTGATTATAATATCGGAGAAATATTTGTGTGCATAGAGATATCCAGCTTCCTCTTGAAAACACAATGTTTGTGCCCTAGTCTATTTGGTATTATCAGTAGATGCACATATGTTCACTGTGTAAAGCTACACACCAGACAGCCTATCTCATAATACAGAAGTCATTTCCAAAACCAACTTTGTTTTTCATTTGAAATTAATGCGTATGTTTGCTTTTTGTTTTCCTAATTTATAAATACAATTCCCAGATAAAAGTGAAAATCTGTTTTAGAGTCTTGAGAATTATTTCAGGTATACAGATTCCACTCTCTTCATTCATTATATTATGGAAATAAAAAGAATATTATCATATTTATTTTCAGATTTGGAGATGTTTTCCTGCTTTAAACAATAAGAAGAATGTCAATCTTCCCTATCTTGCCCTTCATTTCTTTGCTCAACATTGCAGACTTTGACACCTAAACCAAGCAAAAGTTTTCCTTCAGTAAAATGGCATACCATTACTTAAGTATCAACATTTAAGAAGGTTTTAAAATAGTTATAGTTTTCACACCTGCTTGATTCATTGACATTAGCAGGTCATCTGAAATTGTCAGATAAAAATGTTATCACCAATTTCTTGAAATACCCAAACATAGCCATTGTCATGTTTAAACAGTAATTTTTTGATCACCTGGCACTTGAGCCAAGTGAGCTGATGGTATGGCCCTTTGTTCATTGAGTATTTTGCATCTTTCTGTCAGCAGTTGCTTATTACCACACTGAAATCCATAATTTTTATCCGATTTGAATCCAACTTGGAATATGGGTTTATATCATCTAAATGTCAGTTAAGATCAGTAATGAGTCAGATCAGTGTATATTAATAAGGTGATCTTGCATCTGATTGGCTAAACTTGTTATCATTTTTTAGGCCTCTTTTCTGATCCAGTATTAAACTTGTAATATATACTTGCCTCACTAAGATCTCGGATAAGTTCGATGATGAGTGAGATATGTGCATACTAATTAGGTGACTTTCTGAGCTTGTTAGAAAGTTATATTTTTTATTCGATTTTCATCACAGTTGAAATAGTGGCTTTATAAAGTTCTTAGATGGGTTCAGTAATGAGTGAGATATATGCATATTTAATGAAGCATTCTTACGTCTGATTGGCTGACTTTGTTATCACTGAAATTGCATTTTGCATATTAAAGCAAGGGAGGTAACCTATGATCAGGTCTGTTGAGAATTATGTTTTGAGTTGTGGTGAGACGTTTCCCTTTGGAGAATAACATAAATATTATTTTAGAATCCAGAATTCATGATTTGAATACATCTAGCTATACAAAATAGCAAAATAATACACATTAGGATTAAATTGAATAATTTGTAATTTAAAGCTGATGAAAATATATACAATAAAATCTGACATACACAAACTAATGTTTTATATAAATTACCAAAACCAGGTAGGTATTATTTTTGTGTTTCTGACACACATAAGTAACCTCATTGCCCAACAAATCCTAAAAGCCACTTAACAACTTAAAATGGTATTTCAGTCTTAAAATGCCTAAAGTATTTGTTTTTTATATAATGACACATCTATGTATTTTTTTATGGTATTTCAGATATTAAATGTTTTAGTCACATTATTTTAAATTTGTATTTGGTTTTCTTGGCCTTAAAAATATTAAAAACAGAAGCAACTAAAAAATTAAGATTTTCTGAATGTTGTGACCAGACCTTTAGTAAAATTCTAGTTGCATGCTTGTGAAGTTTGATTATGCAATTAATGTTAGTTTGTGTGTGTGTACCCCATCCTGTGAAGTAGTAGTCTATTTAGTAAGATATATTGAAGTTGAATAGAATGATTTCCTTGCATGCATTGGTAGATATTTCTTCAGTCTGTGTAGTAGTGTTAGTTTGGATGATTCCAAGTTATAATGTTACAGACATGATCTTTGTGATGATTCTAAGTTGTAATGTTACAGACATGATCTCTGTGATGATTCCAAGTTTAATGTTACAGACATTATCTGTGTGATGATTCCAAGTTGGAATGTTACAGACATGATCAGTGTGATGATTCCAAGTTATAATGTTACAGATATGATCTTTGTGATGATTCCAAGTTGGAATGTTACAGACATGATCTCAGTGATGATTCCAAGTTGTAATGTTACAGACATGATCTCTGTGATGATTCCAAGTTGTAATGTTACAGACATGATCTCTGTGATGATACCAAGTTGTAATGTTACAGACATGATCTCTGTGATGATTCCAAGTTGTAATGTTACAGACATGATTTATGCAATGATTACAAGTTATAATGTTACAGACATCATTTATGCAATGATTACAAGTTATAATGTTACAGACATTATCTGTGTGATGATTGCAAGTTGTAATGTTACAGACATAATCTGTGTGATGATTCCAAGTTGCAATGTTACAGATGTGATCTGTGTGATGATTCCAAGTTGTAATGTTACAGACATGATCCATGTGATGATTCCAAGTTGTAATGTTACAGACATGATCTGTGTGATGATTCCAATTTATAATGTTACAGACATGATCTGTGTGATGATTCCAAGTTGTAATGTTGCAGACATGATCTGTGTGATAATTACAAGTTGTAATGTTACAGACATGATCTGTGTGATGATTCTGAGTTGTGATGTTACAGACATGATCTGTGTGATAATTACAAGTTGTAATATTACAGACATGATCTGTGTGATGATTCCAAGTTGTAATTTACAGACATGATCTGTGTGATGATTCCAAGTTGTAATGTTACAGACATGATCTGTGTGATGATTCCAAGTTGTAATGTTACAGACATGATCTGTGTGATGATTCCAAGTTGTAATGTTACAGACATGATCTGTGTGATGATTCTGAGTTATAATGTTACAGACATGATCTGTGTGATAATTACAAGTTGTAATATTACAGACATGATCTGTGTGATGATTCCAAGTTGTAATGTTACAGACATGATCTGTGTGATGATTCCAAGTTGTAATGTTACAGACATGATCTGTGTGATGATTCTGAGTTATAATGTTACAGACATGATCTGTGTGATAATTACAAGTTGTAATATTACAGACATGATCTGTGTGATGATTCCAAGTTGTAATTTACAGACATGATCTGTGTGATGATTCCAAGTTGTAATTTACAGACATGATCTGTGTGATGATTCCAAGTTGTAATGTTACAGACATGATCTGTGTGATGATTCCGAGTTGTAATTTACAGACATGATCTGTGTGATGATTCCAAGTTGTAATGTTACAGACATGATCTGTGTGATGATTCCAAGTTGTAATGTTACAGACATGATCTGTGTGATGATTCCAAGTTGTAATGTTACAGACATGATCTGTGTGATGATTCCAAGTTGTAATTTACAGACATGATCTGTGTGATGATTCCAAGTTGTAATGTTACAGACATGATCTGTGTGATGATTCCAAGTTGTAATGTTACAGACATGATCTGTGTGATGATTCCAAGTTGTAATGTTACAGACATGATCTGTGTGATGATTCCAAGTTTATGAGCGACATATACTCCTAGGAGTTTATGTCATTCTACATTAGCTATATATCCATCAGTCACAGACAGTTGCATTCATAATCTGGTTGGTTGATTATATTTTTACGGCGCACCAGCACTGTTAGGCTGTTTAGTGCCATACAAAAGTTTATATCTTTGATTGTTTAAAAGTGGTAAAGGTTTCCTATTGACCAGCAATACGAAACCAAACAGTTGAAAGTAAAACAAAAATATGGTAACTGTAATAATTAAATAAAGCATCCCGATCAAATGAGGATATTCATAATCTGTGTGAATATCCCTGTTGATCGGGATGCTTTATTTAATTATTACCATTACCATCTTTTCATTTTACATTCATAATCTATGTGTTATTCCTACATGTCCTTGTATTGTAGAGGTCTTTTTGGTGTTTCTATACATGTACATTCCATTGTCTTGACACCATTTACTGACATGATTATGATTACATTCCATTGTCTTGACACCATTTACTGACATGATTATAATTATATTCCATTGTCTTGACACCATTTACTGTGATTATTATTACATTCCATTGTCTTGACACCATTTACTGACATGATTATAATTATATTCCATTGTCTTGACACCATTTACTGTGATTATTATTACATTCCATTGTCTTGACTCCATTTACTTACATGATTATGATTACAGTCCATAGTCTTGACACCATTTACTGACATGATTATAATTACATTCCATTGTCTTGACACCATTTACTGTGATTATGATTACAATCCAGTCTTGACACCATTTACTGACATGAATATGATTACTTTGTCTTGACACCATTTACTTACATGATTACAATTACATTCCATTGTTTTGATACCATTTCTGACATGATTATGATTACATTCCAATGTTTTTACAAACATTTACTGGCATGATAATGATTATATTCCATTGTCTTGACACTGTTTACTGACATAATTATGATTACATTCCATTGTCTTGACACCATTTATGGACATAATTATAATTATATTCCAGTGTCTTGACACCATTTACTGACATGATTATGATTGCATTCCATTGTCTTGACACCATTTACGGACATAATTATAATTATATTCCATTGTCTTGACACCATTTACTGACATGATTAAGATCGTGCTGCAACAGTTTTTAGATTGTGTTGCTGTATTGACCCCATGTGTGGTATGTTGCATCATCTGCATATGTACTAGTTTCTTGCAGCAAGAGAAGTTGTAAACCACCAAATAAAAAGTTGGTAGCTGTGTTTAGGTCATTTTCCTGGACACTACTGCTTGTACAGTCATAAAGCTTAATATGTGCGTCAATCCTGGAATACTGCTTTTACTTTAACTTTTTCATACATTTATCCTGGAATACTACTTTTACCTACTTTTTTCATGCGTGAATCCTTGAGTACTTTTACTTACTTTTTTCATGCATAATTCCTGGAATACTTCTTTTACTTACTTTTTTCATGCATAAATCCTTGAGTACTTCTTTTATTTACTTTTTCATACATAAATCCTGGAATACTTCTTTTACCTACTTTTTTCATGCAGAAATCTTTGAGTACTGCTTTTACTTACTTTTTCATACATAAATCCTGCAATACTTCTTTTACTTACTTTTTTCATGAATGAATCATTGAGTACTTCTATTACTTACCTTTTTCATGCATAAATCCTGGAATACGTCTTCTAACTACTTCTTTCATGCATGAATCCTTGAGTACTTCTTTTACTTACTTTTTCATACCTAAACCCTGGAATACTTCTTTTACTTTTTTTAAAACTACTTTTTCATGTGATTATGTAAACTTTGTATACTTTAGTAAGTTTCTGGAACACTTGCTTTTACAGTTATGGATACAGATTCGTGCATTTTTTATATCCTTGATGCTTTTTGCTTTTAAAATTGTTGAGGGGCACAAATAAATGGGAGTGTGTGCCAATACTGTAAACTACCGTACCAAAAGTACATCTATGACCAATTTTTCATGAAGTGGGGATCATGTATATTGCGTGCTTAAGTGAGTTTCTCTGATACTTTCATTTGTAGTCATCATTGTTGATATGTACATGTACACTTGTTAGTTGATATGTTCATGTACACTTGTTGATTGATATGTACATGTACACTTGTTGATTGATATGTACATGTACACTTGTTAATTGATATGTTCATGTACACTTGTTGATTGATATGTACATGTACACTTGTTGATTGATATGTTCATGTACACTTGTTGATTGATATGTACATGTACACTTGTTGATTGATATGTACATGTACGCTTGTTGATTGATATGTACATGTACACTTGTTAGTTGATATGTTCATGTACACTTGTTGATTGATATGTACATGTACACTTGTTGATTGATATATACATGTACACTTGTTGATTGATATGTACATGTACACTTGTTAATTGATATATACATGTATCTTGAAGAGTGCAGTACCATGACATCGATAGTCGGTAACATGATTTACCTTTAAACTTAAGTCATTGTTTCCACCATTGATATTTAGGTGGGGTTTTCTTTTTACCCTGCTGTTTGTACAATATCAAATTGGATATGACCATACATCATGGGAATTACAGCATTGCCATATCAGCAAAACAAAGTAATGGTAATCTACATGAACCAATTCATTTGTTTTTGTTACCATTTTTATTGATCACCTTTAAATATTGACAACTACAAAACTCTTGTTTTTTAATAAATATGTAGTCAAGCTCTGTTTTCTTCTGAGGACTTCGTTTTTTGTTAATAACAATATTACATTGTCTTTTGGTATTGTTTTTTATTTCATTCCAGTATTATGTCTAATTCATTGTCTGCATATAATATTTACCAGTATTGTCATGACAAAAGAGATTTTCTTTCATTGTTACAGTTTTGTAACATTTCAAATACCCACTTACAAGAAAACTCGTACAAGACAATATTATCATTAACAAGGATGTTATGTAGAAAATTATTTACTTCTTTAAAAGCATTTCAGTTACAATTACTTAATATTTAATAATTTCAGGTTGTCCTTTCCCTCAGGGCATGCATCATTTTCTACATATGCAGCAGTATACACAGTTGTAAGTTTTCTTTTAATTCATTGCAGTTCAGTGATCGAAATATTTTTACTGGTACACAGAATCTAGATATATATATATATATATTTATTTATATATCTGGGGTAATCCTGATATAGATGAGATTGGGACCAAGTTTCTGATACAAAAATGGAACTATCATTCACATAATGTTAAATTATAATGACTACAGATTGGTGCAAATTGCATAGTGTGTCAGTACTTTAAATTTGAAACCCAACTGGTTTTTTCTAGATATAGGACTCCTCAGGGGTTATTGATTATATTAACCCTGTCAGTACATATAACTTTATTGATTATATTAACATATAACTTTATTGATTATACTAACCCTGTCAGTACATATAACTTCATTGATTATACTAACCCTGTCAGTACATATAACTTCATTGATTATATTAACCCTGTCAGTACATATAACTTCATTGATTATATTAACCCTCTCAGTACATGTAACTTCATTGGTTATATTAACCCTCTCAGTACATATAACTTCAATGATTATATTAACCCTGTTAGTACATATAACTTCATTGATTATATTAACCCTGTCAGTACATATAACTTCATTGATTATATTAACCCTGTCAGTACATATACCTTTATTGGTTATATTAACCCTGTCAGTACATATAACTTCATTGGTTATATTAACTCTGTCAGTACATATAACTTCATTGATTATATTAACCCTGTCAGTACATATAACTTCATTGATTATATTAACCCTGTCAGTACATATAACTTCATTGATTATATTAACCCTGTCAGTACATATACCTTTATTGGTTATATTAACCCTGTCAGTACATATAACTTCATTGGTTATATTAACTCTGTCAGTACATATAACTTCATTGATTATATTAACCCTGTCAGTACATATAACTTCATTGGTTATATTAACCCTGTCAGTACATATAACTTCATTGATTATATTAACCCTGTCAGTACATATGCCTTTATTGGTTATATTAACCCTGTCAGTACATATACCTTTATTGATTATATTAACCCTGTCAGTACATATAACTTTATTGATTATATTAACCCTGTCAGTACATATAACTTTATTGATTATATTAACCCTGTCAGTACATATAACTTCATTGGTTATATTAACACTGTCAGTACATATAACTTCATTGGTTATATTAACACTGTCACTACATATAACTTCATTGATTATATTAACCCTCTCAGTACATATAACTTTATTGCTTATATTAACCCTCTCAGTACATATACCTTTATTGGTTATATTAACCCTGTTAGTACATATAACTTTATTGGTTATATTAACCCTCTCAGTACATATAACTTTATTGATTATATTAACCCTGTCAGTACATATAACTTTATTGGTTATATTAACCCTGTCAGTACATATAACTTTATTGATTATAACCCTCTCGGTACATATACCTTTATTGATTATATTAACCCTGTCAGTACATATAACTTCATTGATTATATTAACCCTCTCAGTACATATAACTTTATTGATTATAACCCTGTCAGTACATATAACTTCAATGATTATATTAACCCTCTCAGTACATATAACTTCAATGATTATATTAACCCTCTCAGTACATATAACTTTATTGATTATAACCCTGTCAGTACATATAACTTCAATGATTATATTAACCCTCTCAGTACATATAACTTCAATGATTATATTAACCCTCTCAGTACATATAACTTCAATGATTATATTAACCCTCTCAGTACATATAACTTTATTGATTATAACCCTCTCAGTACATATAACTTTATTGATTATATTAACCCTGTCAGTATATATAACTATATTTATTTATTCTCCACCCTGACCAAAATATAAAATCGGTAGGGAGTTTAGCTGTTGCTGTCTGTCTGTCTCTCTGTATGCCATGCATCATTCTGTGCATAAATATTTTTATTTCTAGAGCATCACTCTAAGATCATTTAAGGTATTTCAGGCAAACGTAGGGACATATATCAAACAATCTTTGTTCAGGTACATTTTGGTACAGATAATTTTTAATGCAATATTTTTATATTACCATGGAAACAATATGGAAACAAAGCAAGTGTAAGTAGTATGTCTGTCACACTTTCGTTTCTGGAGCTGAACTCCAAAAACAGTTTAGAAGGGGGGAATGAACAAAACAATAGAGACAAAAGCTGGAAAATCTCATTGATTGATGTGTGGAAGTTTGGGTCTTTTTTGGACTATAAAAGGAAGGAACGGGAATGTGAAGGTATCCATCTCAGAGGTCTAGGTAGACTGTGGTAATGCCCTCCTTAGCAGTTATGGTTGACAAGTTAGTCATAAATATTTTTAAGTAATTAAAATGGAGTGAAAAAATGTAGAAAATAGTGCTGCATACTTCCTAGCAGTGAGAAATCTCCAAGAATTCACTTTGTAGTCAAAGAGGTTCTAGAAAAAATGAAATTTGGAAGAAGTAGTAACTGTTAGCAGTAGGAGTTTTGGAACTAATCACATTACCCAGGGGATGAGTATTCTCATCTGGCTTTATAACTAAGCAGATTGTAGCTAAAACAAGCTAAGATTGTTGTAATGTATTTTTTATGACTTTGGCAGGCTGGATTTGTGAGGGAATTTACATATTCCTGTTGTATTTGAAGAACATAAAAGCAGCTTTTCAGAAACCACACACACACGCTTATTAAGTGCAGAATTATCTTAATTTACTATGAATATTTATTTACTTGTTTAACTCTGATTTTTCCAATAATTTTTTTGAACTTTGTTTCAGATTTATTTACAAGTACAACTGAAAGTTAGGATGCAGAACCTGTTAAAGCCAGCTATTCAGGTGTTAATTCTCTATGCTGCATACTATACATGTTTGTCTCGCATCTCAGATTACAAACATCACTGGAGTGATGTCCTTTGTGGCATTGTTATTGGAATTACTGTTGCTATTATTGTGGTAAGTTAGCCCAATTACTTGCAATCTGATCAAAATGAGGTCTCCACTGTCCTACATGAAGATCTGACAGTGACTGCTTAGGGTCCATGTTCTGTGACCTATGCTATTAACATACTGGCTAATTTTATCAGCCAATCAGATGAAGTCTTATATCTTTGTGTTTGGGAGACTAAGCAGTATAGCTGAGGTGGCAGGGGACAGTTTCACAAATTGGCCTCTGGCAAATTTCTTAACTTAAGACTGTGATATGACTTTTTGAGCTATTATTTGTTTAATAATGAAAGATATGGATATATTTTTTTTGTGTGAATTAGTTTCAGGCTTGTGTTGTTCTTGAAACTGATATGAGGTATGTACATCTCCCATAGTCACTACACAGTATGTAGCCAGTGAAATACTAATACTCGGCCAGAAAGCAACGCTAGCCATGCATAGGAATAGACACATGGGTTCAAGGCAAGTAAAATATCTCAAAACTGCATTGATGATAACTACTTTGAATTGCATCAAACTATTTAAGTACACAATATTTTTCAAAATTTTCACCCAAGGAAAGGGCTTGCATTTGCAAAGTGAGCATCACGTGATGTCAAAATTGGCCTTCAGATGTGAAATGCATGTGTAAATTTGGGCTGGGTTGCATTAACTTGTTATTCTGTGAACTTCCATTGACTTGTCTGGTCAAGTGAATCATATTCCTATGTTTTGCTTTATTATACCTATTAAAAATATGGACCTTTTTGACCTCACTTGTGTATTTTATTTTTTATGAATTTTTATATTAGGCAGATGTATGTGGCATTAAATTTGTGTATAAAAACTCTCCCTTGCTCCATGAAGAGCATCAGTGTGTGCTGAATCATTCAATTGACTTTCAGATTTCTGAAAGCTCTATTTCCTTGGGCCAATTCAAAGGTCATCAGAACATGACCCTAAGCAGTCGCTGTTTTATCTTCATGTAGGACAGTAGATAAACTTGAGTTACTTGTGGCATTACGTGTGGCATCGTTATCGGATTTAATATTGTTATTATTGTGATAAGTTAGCCATATTACATGTGGCATTATTATTGGAATTATTATTGCAACTGATCACTCTGTGGCATAGTGGTTAGAGTGCCCGCCTTGGGTGTGGGAGGTTGTGGGTTCGAACCCCAGACGAGTTATATCAAAGACTTGTAAAAAATGGTACTTAAAGCTGCCTTGCTAGGCACTCAGCATTAAGAGATTAGTGTTAGGACTGATCAGCCTGGTGTCAGGATAATGTGACTGAGTGGGACATGATGCTCCATGTCTGCGGCATGATGCCCCAGTACTAGACATCACTATAAACTGCCACACTGCAGATGTCGTAGCTATATGACTGAAAAATTGTTAAAGCTACGTAATTAGAATCATGAGGTGTTTAAATGTAATTAGAATCATGAGGTGTTTAATTGTAATTGAAATCATGAGGTGTTTAAATGTAATTAGAATCATGAGTTGGGAGCAAAAGGAGACAACAATTGTACATTTATTGTTTACATTTGGCCTGTTTGGTCTGCAAGTATTGTAGGTCATTAAGACTTTGCTCAGGTCTGATCCCTTTATATTTCATACACAGTCATTACTCCAAAATAATAATAATTTTTTTTTTACGTCTAATTTTTTTGTACTCAGAAAAAACATAGTTATTCTTTCTTCATGTATTAAAAATTACTAGAATATCAGTAACCCTTGACATGAATATAATATGGGACTCTTTCATCTTCAGGCCGTACAGGTATCAAGCCTCCTGCCATGCAATTCACAAAGTTTATGCACATCTTTCGGAGCTGATAATGAAACTAATACTGGTACGACAGATTTAGCAGTGTTGAGCAACATTGAGGAAAATAACAGAAGAAATTTACTAACTGAAGAGGTACAGGGAAACAGAGATGCTACAGCCACTGTTTCAGAGAGTTCAGGGGCTACTGGCCCAGTGAGAATGTGATAAATGGGCTACGGGCCCAGTGAGAATGTGATAAATGGGCCACGGGCCCAGTGAGAATGTGATAAAAGGGCTACGGGCCCAGTGAGAATGTGATAAATAGGATACTGGCCCAGTGAGAATGTGATAAATGGGCTGCGGGCCCAGTGAGAATGCGAAAAATGGGCTACTGGCCCATTGAGAATTTGATATATGGGCTACTGGTAATGTGAGGATGTGATAAACTAGATTGACTTTTTATTCACAACAAACAATAAATGCAACGAAAATATTCAAAATGAATCTGAGAGTGGAAGAGGATTCAGCTAAAGTAAAATTGTGAGCACTTTATGTTATCAGTGTCCTTGCATCACAACAGAATAATTTGCAAGATTTACACATCAAAGCAAAAAGTTGTACTTAACAAAACATTTTATATAGTAAGACTTTGATGCATAATAGAAGTTCTTTATATATATCCGGTCACTTGCCACCCATTTATTATACTTCTGTCGCGTTGATGTATGATTACATCAGATTTCTTGTGTTCATTGGTCTAGTTATTACACTGTGTTGTGAATGCAACTAGTCTTACAGGTTTTAGCTCATTTGCTCATAAGGCCAAGTGAGATAATTGTACGGTTCTTTTGACCATCGTGTATCCTTTCACAAATTCTTAAATTATGAACAATTTTATATCAGCAAATTTTATTTTTCTGCTGAATATATTACCTAATCACATTAGTGCTAGGACAGAAATGCATCTCTCATTATACTGAGTCTGACTTGGTACTTTAGTAACCAAAGGCTTATACTGAATGTCCTTTTTTCTCTGCCTTTCAATTGTTTCTGCAGGACCGTTGACCAAGGCCCATTTGACCAACTTACGCTGTGAGGATTGAAAAGAGCCCACCTAGTACACCTGAGGCACATCCAGTGAGTGTTCTATGAAAGCTTGAACTTGGTGCATCTTTTTGCCATTGTGCACCTATAAGCGTAATGAAAAAATGACTTAAGTAATGAAAAGGACAAAAAGTGCAAGTTATGTCAACAAAAAGAAACTGTAACATGTAAAATACTTAGTTCAGTAGTGCCCGCAATGTAAAAATGTTTTGAGGGATGCAAAGAGCGAAAACTTAAAAAACACAGAATAGACTTCGAATCCTCAGTGGTATAAAAAATACAAAAATGTGGATAAAAATTGAAAATAAATCACAAACGTTCAAAGCAAAGATAAATCATTTAAATAATTCTGACTTTTAAAGCAGATGCTTTATATTTCCAGAGAAATCCAACAGATTTTGTTGTGTATAGATCAGGTAATGTAATTGGCATAGTTACGAACTCTGCTGATATAAAATTATTAATAATTTAAAATTAATTTTTTGGTCTCCTGCTCTTCATAAAGAATGGGGAATATTAAATTGGCCTGCCCCTTGATCCTTCCATCAGTATGTCCCACTTTCATTTCAGCACATTAATTCCCGTAATTATTTGTTATTTTCATTCAGGTTTGGTGTATAGCATATTGATCAGACATTGGTCAAATTTGATTTTTACAATTCTCTGTCTGTTTAGCTGAGTTATAGCCTCGGATTGTCAGAACCACCTGTCACCATTTTCTGCACAATATCTTTCCTAAATGTTATTGGATTTCAACCTGATTTGGTGTCAAGCTTGATTTTTATTAAACCCTGTCTGACTTCTGCATCGTGATTTAGCAGAATTGAAGACCCTGATTGTTTGACCTACTTCCTTCTGTTTCTGCACAATAACATTTGTAATTACTATTGCATTTCAGACATATTTTCTATAAAGTTATTGACCTTGACCTTGGCAGAGTTTGACTGTTAGCATTATATTTCATCAATAAGAGGAGTTATGGCATTGATTGCCAGACACACCCACTTTTTTCTCACAATAATTTTCTTAATTATCACTGTATTAAAACTTAATTTGATATGCAGCTTGATTATGATGAGACCATGGTAAATTAATTAGTGGCATTTTATATCATTTACCCGAGTTAATGACTCCTGATTGTCATACCCATCCATTTTTGTTTCTGCACAATAACTCCCACATTAGATTTTGAACAAATTTAGTAGGCAGCTTGATTTTGATCAAACCTCGGTTCCATACTCTTAATTATTATCGACTTTCAAGAAAATTTTATTTGAAGCATTATAGTGATATAACTTCGACAGACGTGATACAACATGTGCAGAATTTGATTGTCAGCTTTCTTCATTGTTTCAGGAGTTATAGCCATTGAATGTTGGATCCACAAAAATGTGCTTCAGCACAATTACTCTTTTAATCATGCTCTTAGGTTTAGAAAATTAAAATTTTGCATTCAGATTTATATTTAAGATGAGACCTCACCTGGGATTGTTTGTGTTCTGTGTGATATGTAGTGTCTATCTGTACAAAGATACCTTAACTCATATCACCATTGTCACCTTGCACTTCCCTGCTACCTATACAAATGTACCTTAACTTTTTCTTATATGAATATTGTCACCTTGCACTTTCCTACTTCCTTTACAAATATACCATAACTTTTTTTTATATCAGCATCATCACCTTGCACTTCCCTGATTCCAACAAAAAGTGGGCAACATCAATTCCTAGAATTTGTGTATTCAGATTAGTCATTTAACCAATGTAGAAACAGTGGGCAAAAAATTAAGTTTTTCTTTTGAAGTTAAAGTAAAATGGTTTTAAAGTTATGTTTAATCTTTATTTTTGAATCTCAATTGATCAACTCATGCTACTTTTCTTAGAAGAATCAGATAAAAGTTTTTTAGTATAAATATTAAGCTAGTGTCAATTCAGGTGCATATAAGTTAAAATTCATT
>JAECUM010006102.1:0-23381 GCA_016617855.1 Megalonaias nervosa
AGAAATTTTCAGTCGTAGTCAGTCATAGTTGAGAGTCACATCATAACATATTGTAGAGTTTCTAATACCTTAAGGAAAAGGTATTCCTGTGCTGGAAAGAGTTGTTCGTTCGTACGTATGAGGAACAACATGTGTATTGTTAGTGGTGGTAGCTGTACTTCATCTACTTTCTAAATAATAATTAATTTCCCTGGAGAACAACCCTACTGGCTTTGGACAAAGACATTTGCTGAAATTATTTCTAAATTGGAGCAGAACAATACAATTTGTGATTCACAGTGAAAATTCTGGACATTTTGTGGTAGCCTTCGTCTGACGTCATCATCCGCCATCTTGGAACGAAACTGAGATTCAGATTGTATCAATTTAGAACTGTTTATTCACAGGACTTATGTGTTTTCACAAATTTAGAACAAATTTTTGGATCTTCTTCGTAAATCGTAAGTCTTGTTTCACATATTTACCTTTTCTCCGTGTTTTCTAGGGAAATAAATTATTTTTGTTAAAATTTACAAAGCTTGTTGTCTTCACTCTTTCTTTGTGTTACTTTGAACGAGCCGTTACGTAACATAAAGAAATTGGGGGCTTGTCCGGGATATAGGAAATTGGCTGATATATGAATTTGGCTGATATATGAAATTGGCTAAAAATTGAAATTTAAATTCCCTAGTTCATTTTATTTGAAATCTTAGTGAAAACAACAGGCTTTCTTTCACAATGTCAAAAGTGGCGAGCTTTCTTTCTAGTCCAGCTCAAGAACAGTTGGATAGTCTGAAGAAGGATGAGTTGCTTGAACTTGCCAGAAAGTACGATCTTTCTGAAGCAAAAGCTTCCTTGACAAAACAAGAAATCAAGAAAATTT
The DNA here is from genome assembly GCA_016617855.1 of Megalonaias nervosa. Taxonomy (NCBI): domain Eukaryota; kingdom Metazoa; phylum Mollusca; class Bivalvia; order Unionida; family Unionidae; genus Megalonaias; species Megalonaias nervosa. Next base: position 863 of record JAECUM010006102.1, read on the forward strand.
AAGTTCAACATTTGGTAGAAAAGTATATTTTTAACCAAAGTGTTTTGGCATCTGTCAGTAAGTCTATGACAGAATCTGACACTAAGAAATTGGAACTGAAAATGAAAAAGATGGAAGTAGAGTTGAGGAAGCTCGAGTTTCAGAGAGAAAAAGAAAAAGAACAGATAGAATTACAGAAAGAACAAATACAATTACAAAAAGAACAAATGAGATTACAATCTGAAGAAAGGGAAAAAGAAAGACAAATAGAAGAAAGGGAAAAAGAAAGGCAAATAGAATTACAAAAGGAACAAATACAAATAGAAGAAAGGGAAAAAGAAAGACAAATGGAATTACAAAAAGAACAAATGCATGTACAGGAAAGGGAAAAAGATAAAGAATTTCAACTTAGAATGAAAGAGTTTGAGCTGGCAAGTGACAGGCACGATTCCACTTCCCGTGCAAATTCAAATTTTAACATTTTAGGAAATATCAAGTTAGTTCCCCCTTTTAGTGAAAAGGAAGTAGACAAATATTTTATTCTTTTTGAAAAAGTTGCTGAGAATTCGAAAAGGCCAAGAGAGTATTGGACTCAATTATTGCAGAGTGTACTTTATGGCAAGGCCAGAGATATCTATATATCTCTGTCAGTACAACAAAGTACTAATTACGATTTGGTTAAGGAATGCATCTTGAAGGGTTATGCATTAGTCCCTGAGGCTTATCGGCAAAAGTTCAGAAACTATAGGAAAGATGATAAACAAACGTATGTTGAATTTGCTAGAGAAAAAGAACAGTTATTCAAGAGATGGTGCTTAGCCAAGAAAATCGAACATGATTTTGAAAGTCTTGAAGAATTAGTATTACTTGAAGAGTTCAAGAACTGTGTCCATAGTGACATTAAGAATCATCTCGAAGAGCATAAGTTTGAAACCTTGGAAAAAGCTGCTATTGCTGCTGATGAGTATTCCTTAACTCATAAAGTTCCTGCTGTAAGCAAATCTTTCACTCAGCAGTCTACTGATAGAAAGGTGTTTCAACCAAATACGACTCTCAGTAAAACTCAATCTGGCACAAATTCTAAAAATCAAGCCTCTGAGAGACTTGATTCAAAATCCTTGTCTATTCCTACGTGTACCTATTGTAAGTAAAAAGGACACGTCATTTCTGATTGCTTCAAATTGAAATATAGGCATCAGAATCAAGATAGACCTATCCCAAATGCTCTTATTGCTAACAGGTCAAGGTCACGGTCATGTATTGAAAACAATACATTTGTTGGGTTTGAAAAACCTCAGTCTGATTGTGTTATGGAGAATTTTGAACCATTCATGTCGAAGGGTTCTATATCACTCTTGGGTGATTTGGCCAATCCTATCCTTATTAAAATCTTGAGGGATACAGGAGCTTCTCAGAGTCTTTTAGTTTCAAGTATTTTGCCTTCTTCTGAGAAGACCTGTTCTAATGAGTGTTCTCATTCAGGGAGTAGAGTGCGGCTTTGTTAATGTTCCTCTCCATTCTGTTAATTTGTCATCAGACTTAGTTTCAGGACCTGTGACAGTCGGTGTAGTGTGTACTTTACCCGATGAGGGCATTCATTTGTTGCTAGGCAATGACTTAGCTGGAGACAAGGTTGTGGTTAATCCACTTGTAACTGACAAGCCTTCTTTGGATCAGAAAGTTGATCCTATTGAAAAAAAAAAATCCCTGATTTATTCCCAGCTTGTACAGTTACAAGAGCTATGGCAAAAAAAGCTCTTGAGAATGATTTTGATAAGGAATGTATTCCTTTAGCTGACACATATATTGGTCAGGCTTTTGATGAGGTCACTTTCACTTCTAATTTGGATCAGTCAAAAGGTATTGATCATAGTGATCCTCTTTTGAATACTCGTTCTCTTTTATCTGATCAGGGTGATAAACGACAATCACTTGTCGTCGAACAGGAGAAGGATCCTGAGATCTCCTGTTTGTTTCAGCGGGCCGTTAGTGAAAAAGAAACAACTAAGTACCTGTCTGTTACTTCATAAAAAATGGAGTTCTTATGAGAAAATGGAGACCTCCCGAGGTACCTGCTAGTGACGAATGGTCAGGAAAATATCAGATTGTGGTTCCGAAACCTTACAGACAGGAAATACTTAATTTGGCCCATGAAACTCCTATGGCTGGTCATTTAGGGATAAATAAAACGTATCACAAGATCTTGACTCACTTCTATTGGCCAAAAATCAAAAGTGATGTTTGCAAGTTTTGTAGATCTTGTCATACTTGTCAAATTGTAGGAAAACCAAATCAAAAGATATCTAAAGCTCATCTGCAACCAATTCCTGCATTTGACGAACCATTCAGTAGAATTATGGTAGATTGTGTTGGTCCCTTACCAAAGACCAAGTCAGGCAACCAATATTTGTTGACCATAATGTGTGCGTCAACAAGATTCCCAGAGGCAATTCCTTTGAGGAATATTAAAACCAAAAATATAGTAAAGGTTTTGATAAAGTTCTTCACTCAGTTTGGCCTTCCCAAATTTGTCCAATCGGATCAAGGGTCAAATTTCATGTCTGGAATTTTCCAGCAAGCCATGCATGAATTGGGCATTCAACAGTTCAAATCATCTGCCTATCATCCTGAGAGCCAAGGGGCTTTGGAACGATTTCATCAAACTCTGAAAAACATGGTGAAATCATATTGTTTTGACACAGGTAAAGATTGGGATGAAGGCATTCATTTACTTTTGTTTGCAGTTAGAGAGTCCGTTCAGGAATCTCTAGGGTTCAGTCCCTTTGAACTGGTATTTGGACATACTGTGCGTGGACCTTTAAAGTTATTGAAAGAGAAACGTCTTTCAAATGAAGAAACAGAACTTAATCTTCTTGATTATGTCTCTGATTTCAAGTATAAATTGTCAAAGGCTTGTGAGGTCGCAAGAGCAAATTTGCACTCTACTCAATCAAAGATGAAGTTAAGATATGATAAAAACTCAAGGGATAGGAGTTTTCAATCTGGTGATAGAGTCCTGGCTCTCTTGCCCATGCCACAAAATCCTCTTCAGGCAAAATATTATGGTCCATACACGGTCGAAAAGAAAATAAGTGATTTAAATTACATTATAAATACTCCTGATAGGCCAAAACCAAAACAACTGTGCCACATCACTATGTTAAAAGAGTATGTTGACAGAAATAGCCAGGTAAATCATGCAATCAATTTAATTGTACCTGTCCCACCAGCTGAGGATTTGAATGAAGGAATTCAGTTGGATTCTACTAATCTTGGAACAACAAGTCTTCAGAATTCGGAAGTTATGGAAAATCTAGACCAGAAACTTTCTCATTTACAAAATCAAGAAAAAAGTGAACTTAAACAAGTATTGTCTGAATATGAGCACTTGTTTCCAGACGTGCCTACAAGGACAAACAAAATTTTTCACGACGTTGAAATAGTAGATTCGAAACCCATGAAATAACACCCATACAGGATGAATCCTTTTAAACAGGAATACATGAAAAAAGAGATTCAGTATTTACTGGAAAATGATTTTATAGAGCCCAGTAAGAGTGATTGGAGTTCCCCGTGCATTCTTGTTCCGAAACCGGATAAAACTTTCCGAATGTGTACGGATTATAGGAAGGTGAACAGTGTGACAAAAACAGACTCATTTCTATTGCCAAGAATCGATGACTGTATCGACAAAATTGGAAATGCCAAATACGTCACTAAATTCGACCTTCTGAAGGGTTTTTGGCAAATTCCACTAACGGAAAGAGCAAAAGAAATTTCGGCATTTGTGACTCCAGATGGACTCTACCAGTATAAAGCAATGCCATTTGGGATGAAGGGTTCTCCAAGTACTTTTCAACGCCTTATGAATATGATTACTTCTGGTCTAGACAATTGTGATGCCTATATTGATGATGTCATCATCTACAACAACACCTGGAAAGAACATCTAGCCACGATTCGGAGGTTCTTCGACAGACTCATGGATGCAAATTTGACTATTAATTTATCTAAAAGTGAGTTCTGCCGTGCGTGTGTTACCTTTCTAGGACATATTGTGGGACATGGTCAAGTTAAACCTATAGATGCTAAGGTCAAGACTATTTCTGAATTTCCTGTGCCTGTCAGTAAAAAACAGCTGATGCGGTTTTTGGGTATGGCTGGGTACTATCGCAAATTTTGTTCTAATTTTTCTGATATTGTTGAACCTCTGACAAACTTGTTGAGAAAGAAAAACAAGTTTCTTTGGACTGAAAAATGTCAAGAGGCTTTCGATAGATTAAAGGCCATACTTAGAAGTGCACCAGTTTTAACAGCTCCAGATTTCAGTCAACCATTCAAACTATCTGTGGATGCAAGTGATGTTGGGGTTGAGCAGTTTTGCTTCAAGATGACAAAAATGGTGTAGAACACCCAGTGTGTTATTTCTTTAAGAAATTAAATAAACACCAAAGAAACTACTCAATAATCGAGAAGGAATGCTTGGCTTTAATACTGGCATTATAGCATTTTGAAGTTTATGTTAGCTCGGCTCCTTCTCCGATTGTTGTGTTTAGTGATCACAACCCCCTTACTTTCATGGACAGGATGAAAACTAAGAATCAAAGACTATTGAGATGGAGTTTATTTTTGCAAGAGTATAATCTTGACATCAGGCACATCAAAGAAAAGATAATTTAATTGCAGATGCACTTTCCCGTGTATAGAAATATCATTTTCATATATATCTTTGTATAATTCATAAGAGTTCTTATGTAATTCTTTTACCTCATGTATAATTTACATCTGGTAAAAGAAAAGAAAGCTTTATTACAAAAATCTTTCTTTTTTCTTTATGGGGTAAAGTGTTACGACCTTGTAGTTAAATTACATGTGTTAAAATTTAAATTCTTCTAATTCTTTGTTTCATTTTTATTTTATTTTTACATCATTAAATGTAATTATTATTATTATGATGATTATGTTTGCATGAGTCTAATAGTTTGTTAGAAACATCGTATTTATTTAAAACGTAAATGTGACTCGTGTAAACACGAGTTTTGTATGATAGTTTGTCGTTGCAAGTAAACAGTCGGGAAAAGCTGTGTAAATGATTGGCTGTGACTACGTCATTACTAATTATACTTGTTTACGCTTTTGTAATGCTCAGGTGTGATTTCGAAATCACACGTGTCTTTCGTGCATGTGTACATGAAATGACGTATTAGCTTGTTTTAAATGCTCAGTTACCTGTAAGAAATTTTCAGTCGTAGTCAGTCATAGTTGAGAGTCACATCATAACATATTGTAGAGTTTCTAATACCTTAAGGAAAAGGTATTCCTGTGCTGGAAAGAGTTGTTCGTTCGTACGTATGAGGAACAACATGTGTATTGTTAGTGGTGGTAGCTGTACTTCATCTACTTTCTAAATAATAATTATTTTCCCTGGAGAACAACCCTACTGGCTTTGGACAAAGACATTTGCTGAAATTATTTCTAAATTGGAGCAGAACAATACAATTTGTGATTCACAGTGAAAATTCTGGACATTTTGTGGTAGCCTTCGTCTGACGTCATCATCCGCCATCTTGGAACGAAACTGAGATTCAGATTGTATCAATTTAGAATTGTTTATTCACAGGACTTATGTGTTTTCACAAATTTAGAACAAATTTTTGGATCTTCTTCGTAAATCGTAAGTCTTGTTTCACATATTTACCTTTTCTCCGTGTTTTCTAGGGAAATAAATTATTTTTGTTAAAATTTACAAAGCTTGTTGTCTTTACTCTTTCTTTGTGTTACTTTGAACGAGCCGTTACGTAACATAAAGAAATTGGGGGCTTGTCCGGGATATATGAAATTGGCTGATATATGAATTTGGCTGATATATGAAATTGGCTAAAAATTGAAATTTAAATTCCCTAGTTCATTTTATTTGAAATCTTAGTGAAAACAACAGGCTTTCTTTCACAATGTCAAAAGTGGAGAGTTTTCTTTCTAGTCCAACTCAAGAACAGTTGGATAGTCTGAAGAAGGATGAGTTGCTTGAACTTGCCAGAAAGTACGATCTTTCTGAAGCAAAAGCGTCCATGACAAAACAAGAAATCAAGAAAATTTAAGTTCAACATTTGGTAGAAAAGTATATTTTTAACCAAAGTGTTTTGGCATCTGTCAGTAAGTCTATGACAGACTCTGACACTAAGAAATTGGAACTGAAAATGAAAAAGATGGAAGTAGAGTTGAGGAAGCTCGAGTTTCAGAGAGAAAAAGAAAAAGAACAGATAGAATTACAGAAAGAACAAATACAATTACAAAAAGAACAAATGAGATTACAATAAGAAAGGGAAAAAGAAAGACAAATAGAAGAAAGGGAAAAAGAAAGGCAAATAGAATTACAAAAGGAACAAATACAAATAGAAGAAAGGGAAAAAGAAAGACAAATGGAATTACAAAAAGAACAAATGCATGTACAGGAAAGGGAAAAAGATAAAGAATTTCAACTTAGAATGAAAGAGTTTGAGCTGGCAAGTGACAGGCACGATTCCACTTCCCGTGCAAATTCAAATTTTAACATTTTAGGAAATATCAAGTTAGTTCCCCCTTTTAGTGAAAAGGAAGTAGACAAATATTTTATTCTTTTTGAAAAAGTTGCTGAGAATTCGAAAAGGCCAAGAGAGTATTGGACTCAATTATTGCAGAGTGTACTTTATGGCAAGGCCAGAGATATCTATATATCTCTGTCAGTACAACAAAGTACTAATTACGATTTGGTTAAGGAATGCATCTTGAAGGGTTATGCATTAGTCCCTGAGGCTTATCGGCAAAAGTTCAGAAACTATAGGAAAGATGCTAGACAAACGTATGTTGAATTTGCTAGAGAAAAAGAACAGTTATTCAAGAGATGGTGCTTAGCCAAGAAAATCGAACATGATTTTGAAAGTCTTGAAGAATTAGTATTACTTGAAGAGTTCAAGAACTGTGTCCATAGTGACATTAAGAATCATCTTGAAGAGCATAAGTTTGAAACCTTGGAAAAAGCTGCTATTGCTGCTGATGAGTATTCCTAAACTCATAAAGTTCCTGCTGTAAGCAAATCTTTCACTCAGCAGTCTACTGATAGAAAGGTGTTTCAAACAAATACGACTCTCAGTAAAACTCAATCTGGCACAAATTCTAAAAATCAAGCCTCTGAGAGACTTGATTCAAAATCCTTGTCTATTCCTACGTGTACCTATTGTAAGAAAAAAGGACACGTCATTTCTGATTGCTTCAAATTGAAATATAGGCATCAGAATCAAGATAGACCTATCCCAAATGCTCTTATTGCTAAGAGGTCAAGGTCACGGTCATGTATTGAAAACAATACATTTGTTGGGTTTGAAAAACCTCAGTCTGATTGTGTTATGGAGAATTTTGAACCATTCATGTCGAAGGGTTCTATATCACTCTTGGGTGATTTGGCCAATCCTATCCCTATTAAAATCTTGAGGGATACAGGAGCTTCTCAGAGTCTTTTAGTTTCAGGTATTTTGCCTTCTTCTGAGAAGACCTGTTCTAATGAGTGTTCTCATTCAGGGAGTAGAGTGCGGCTTTGTTAATGTTCCTCTCCATTCTGTTAATTTGTCATCAGACTTAGTTTCAGGACCTGTGACAGTCGGTGTAGTGTGTACTTTACCCGATGAGGGCATTCATTTGTTGCTAGGCAATGACTTAGCTGGAGACAAGGTTGTGGTTAATCCACTTGTAACTGACAAGCCTTCTTTGGATCAGAAAGTTGATCCTATTGAAGAAAAAAAAATCCCTGATTTATTCCCAGCTTGTACAGTTACAAGAGCTATGGCAAAAAAAGCTCTTGAGAATGATTTTGATAAGGAATGTATTCCTTTAGCTGACACATATATTGGTCAGGCTTTTGATGAGGTCACTTTCACTTCTAATTTGGATCAGTCAAAAGGTATTGATCATAGTGATCCTCTTTTGAATACTCGTTCTCTTTTATCTGATCAGGGTGATAAACGACAATCACTTGTCGTTGAACAGGAGAAGGATCCTGAGATCTCCTGTTTGTTTCAGCGGGCCGTTAGTGAAAAAGAAACAACTAAGTACCTGTCTGTTACTTCATAAAAAATGGAGTTCTTATGAGAAAATGGAGACCTCCCGAGGTACCTGCTAGTGACGAATGGTCAGGAAAATATCAGATTGTGGTTCCGAAACCTTGCAGACAGGAAATACTTAATTTGGCCCATGAAACTCCTATGGCTGGTCATTTAGGGATAAATAAAACGTATCACAAGATCTTGACTCACTTCTATTGGCCAAAAATCAAAAGTGATGTTTGCAAGTTTTGTAGATCTTGTCATACTTGTCAAATTGTAGGAAAACCAAATCAAAAGATACCTAAAGCTCATCTGCAACCAATTCCTGCATTTGACGAACCATTCAGTAGAATTATGGTAGATTGTGTTGGTCCCTTACCAAAGACCAAGTCAGGCAACCAATATTTGTTGACCATAATGTGTGCGTCAACAAGATTCCCAGAGGCAATTCCTTTGAGGAATATTAAAACCAAAAATATAGTAAAGGTTTTGATAAAGTTCTTCACTCAGTTTGGCCTTCCCAAATTTGTCCAATCGGATCAAGGGTCAAATTTCATGTCTGGAATTTTCCAGCAAGCCATGCATGAATTGGGCATTCAACAGTTCAAATCATCTGCCTATCATCCTGAGAGCCAAGGGGCTTTGGAACGATTTCATCAAACTCTGAAAAACATGGTGAAATCATATTGTTTTGACACAGGTAAAGATTGGGATGAAGGCATTCATTTACTTTTGTTTGCAGTTAGAGAGTCCGTTCAGAAATCTCTAGGGTTCAGTCCCTTTGAACTGGTATTTGGACATACTGTGCGTGGACCTTTAAAGTTATTGAAAGAGAAACGTCTTTCAAATGAAGAAACAGAACTTAATCTTCTTGATTATGTCTCTGATTTCAAGTATAAATTGTCAAAGGCTTGTGAGGTCGCAAGAGCAAATTTGCACTCTACTCAATCAAAGATGAAGTTAAGATATGATAAAAACTCAAGGGATAGGAGTTTTCAATCTGGTGATAGAGTCCTGGCTCTCTTGCCCATGCCACAAAATCCTCTTCAGGCAAAATATTATGGTCCATACACGGTCGAAAAGAAAATAAGTGATTTAAATTACATTATAAATACTCCTGACAGGCCAAAACCAAAACAACTGTGCCACATCACTATGTTAAAAGAGTATGTTGACAGAAATAGCCAGGTAAATCATGCAATCAATTTAATTGTACCTGTCCCACCAGCTGAGGATTTGTTGTTGTTGTTGTTGTTGTTGTGGGGCTTAACGCCATTTTTCAGCACACGATAGGCTATACATGGCGGCCAGTATTAATGGTGGAGGAAGAAACCGGAAATCCCCGGAAAGAACCACCGACCCACGAGAAGCTACTGGCAAGCTTTCTCACATATCCACATTCGCCGAATCCTAGACTCGAACCCACGCAGACAGAGGTGAGATGGTAGTGATCCGTAACGGAGAGCGCTTTAGACCACTCGGCCACTCGGGGCCCCGCTGAGGATTTGAATGAAGGAATTCAGTTGGATTCTACTAATCTTGGAACAACAAGTCTTCAGAATTCGGAAGTTATGGAAAATCTAGACCAGAAACTTTCTCATTTACAAAATCAAGAAAAAAGTGAACTTAAACAATTATTGTCTGAATATGAGCACTTGTTTCCAGACGTGCCTACAAGGACAAACAAAATTTTTCACGACGTTGAAATAGTAGATTCGAAACCCATGAAATAACACCCATACAGGATGAATCCTTTTAAACAGGAATGCATGAAAAAAGAGATTCAGTATTTACTGGAAAATGATTTTATAGAGCCCAGTAAGAGTGATTGGAGTTCCCCGTGCATTCTTGTTCCGAAACCGGATAAAACTTTCCGAATGTGTACGGATTATAGGAAGGTGAACAGTGTGACAAAAACAGACTCATTTCTATTGCCAAGAATCGATGACTGTATCGACAAAATTGGAAATGCCAAATACGTCACTAAATTCGACCTTCTGAAGGGTTTTTGGCAAATTCCATTAACGAAAGAGCAAAAGAAATTTCGGCATTTGTGACTCCAGATGGACTCTACCAGTATAAAGCAATGCCATTTGGGATGAAGGGTTCTCCAAGTACTTTTCAACGCCTTATGAATATGATTACTTCTGGTCTAGACAATTGTGATGCCTTTATTGATGATGTCATCATCTACAACAACACCTGGAAAGAACATCTAGCCACGATTCGGAGGTTCTTCGACAGACTCATGGATGCAAATTTGACTATTAATTTATCTAAAAGTGAGTTCTGCCGTGCGTGTGTTACCTTCCTAGGACATATTGTGGGACAATGTCAAGTTAAACCTATAGATGCTAAGGTCAAGACTATTTCTGAATTTCCTGTGCCTGTCAGTAAAAAACAGCTGATGCGGTTTTTGGGTATGGCTGGGTACTATCGCAAATTTTGTTCTAATTTTTCTGATATTGTTGAACCTCTGACAAACTTGTTGAGAAAGAAAAACAAGTTTCTTTGGACTGAAAAATGTCAAGAGGCTTTCGATAGATTAAAGGCCATACTTAGAAGTGCACCAGTTTTAACAGCTCCAGATTTCAGTCAACCATTCAAACTATCTGTGGATGCAAGTAATGTTGGGGTTGAGCAGTTTTGCTTCAAGATGACAAAAATGGTGTAGAACACCCAGTGTGTTATTTCTTTAAGAAATTAAATAAACACCAAAGAAACTACTCAATAATCGAGAAGGAATGCTTGGCTTTAATACTGGCATTATAGCATTTTGAAGTTTATGTTAGCTCGGCTCCTTCTCCGATTGTTGTGTTTAGTGATCACAACCCCCTTACTTTCATGGACAGGATGAAAACTAAGAATCAAAGACTATTGAGATGGAGTTTATTTTTGCAAGAGTATAATCTTGACATCAGGCACATCAAAGAAAAGATAATTTAATTGCAGATGCACTTTCCCGTGTATAGAAATATCATTTTCATATATATCTTTGTATAATTCATAAGAGTTCTTATGTAATTCTTTTACCTCATGTATAATTTACATCTGGTAAAAGAAAAGAAAGCTTTATTACAAAAATCTTTCTTTTTTCTTTATGGGGTAAAGTGTTACGACCTTGTAGTTAAATTACATGTGTTAAAATTTAAATTCTTCTAATTCTTTGTTTCATTTTTATTTTATTTTTACATCATTAAATGTAATTATTATTATTATGATGATTATGTTTGCATGAGTCTAATAGTTTGTTAGAAACATCGTATTTATTTAAAACGTAAATGTGACTCGTGTAAGCACGATTTTGTATGATAGTTTGTCGTTGCAAGTAAACAGTCAGGAAAAGCTGTGTAAATGATTGGCTGTGACTACGTCATTACTAATTATACTTGTTTACGCTTTTGTAATGCCCAGGTGTGATTTCGAAATCACACGTGGTCTTCGTGCATGTGTACATGAAATGACGTATTAGCTTGTTTTAAATGCTCAGTTACCTGTAAGAAATATTCAGTCATAGTCGTAGTCAGTCATAGCTGAGAGTCACATCATAACATCTTGTAGAGTTTCTAATACCTTAAGGAAAAGGTATTCCTGTGCGGGAAAGAGTTGTTCGTTCGTACGTATGTAAATCAACATGTGTATTGTTAGTGGTGGTAGCTGTACTTCATCTACTTTCTAAATAATAATTATTTTCCCTGGAGAACAACCCTACTGGCTTTGGACAAAGACATTTGCTGAAATTATTTCTAAATTGGAGCAGAACAATACAATTTGTGATTCACAGTGAAAATTCTGGACATTTTGTGGTAGCCTTCGTCTGACGTCATCATCCGCCATCTTGGAACGAAACTGAGATTCAGATTGTATCAATTTAGAATTGTTTATTCACAGGACTTATGTGTTTTCACAAATTTAGAACAAATTTTTGGATCTTCTTCGTAAATCGTAAGTCTTGTTTCACATATTTACCTTTTCTCCGTGTTTTCTAGGGAAATAAATTATTTTTGTTAAAATTTACAAAGCTTGTTGTCTTTACTCTTTCTTTGTGTTACTTTGAACGAGCCGTTACGTAACATAAAGAAATTGGGGGCTTGTCCGGGATATATGAAATTGGCTGATATATGAATTTGGCTGATATATGAAATTGGCTAAAAATTGAAATTTAAATTCCCTAATTCATTTTATTTGAAATCTTAGTGAAAACAACAGGCTTTCTTTCACAATGTCAAAAGTGGAGAGTTTTCTTTCTAGTCCAACTCAAGAACAGTTGGATAGTCTGAAGAAGGATGAGTTGCTTGAACTTGCCAGAAAGTACGATCTTTCTGAAGCAAAAGCTTCCTTGACTAAACAAGAAATCAAAAATATTTTAATTCAACATTTAGTAGGAAAGAATATTTTTGACAAAAGTGTTTTGGCATCTGTCAGCAAGTCTATGACAGACTCTGACGTTAAGAAAATGGAACTGAAAATGAAATATAAGATGGAAACAGAGTTAAGGAAGCTCGAGCTTCAGAATCAGAAAGAACAAATGAAATTACAATTTGAATAAAAGGAAAAAGAAAGACAAATAGAATTACAAAAAGAACAAATGAGATTACAATCTGAAAAGGAGGAGAAAGATAGACAGGAAAGAGAGAGGGAGAAAGAAAGGCAAATAGAATTACAAAAGGAACAAATATAAATAGAAGAAAGGGAAAAAGAAAGACAAATGGAATTACAAAAAGAACAAATGCATGTACAGGAAAGGGAAAAAGATAAAGAATTTCGAATTAGAATGAAAGAATTGGATCTGGCAAGTGACAGGCACGCTTCCACTTCCCGTGCAAATTCAAATTTTAACATTTTAGGAAATATCAAGTTAGTTCCCCCTTTTAGTTAAAAGGAAGTAGACAAATATTTTATTCTTTTTGAAAAAGTTGCTGAGAATTTGAAATGGCCAAGAGAGTAATGGACTCAATTATTGCAGAGTGTACTTTATGGCAAGGCCAGAGATATCTATATATCTCTGTCAGTACAACAAAGTTCTGATTACGATTTGGTTAAGGAATGCATCTTGAAGGGTTACGCATTAGTCCCTGAGGCTTATCGGCAAAAGTTCAGAAACTATAGGAAAGATGCTAGACAAACTTATGTTGAATTTGCTAGAGAAAAAGAACAGTTATTCAAAAGATGGTGCTTAGCCAAGAAAGTCGAACATGATTTTGAAAGTCTTGAACAATTGGTATTACTTGAAGAGTTCAAGAACTGTGTCCATAGTGACATTAAGAATCATCTCGAAGAGCATGAGTTTGAAACCTTGGATAAAGCTGCTATTACTGCTGATGAGTATTCCTTAACTCATAAAGTTCCTGCTGTAAGCAAATCTTTCACTCAGCAGTCTACTGATAGAAAGGTGTTTCAACCAAATACGACTCTCAGTAAAACTCAATCTGGCACAAATTCTAAAAATCAAGCCTCTGAGAGACTTGATTCAAACTCCTTGTCTATTCCTACGTGTACCTATTGTAAGTAAAAAGGACACGTCATTTCTGATTGCTTCAAATTGAAATATAGGCATCAGAATCAAGATAGACCTATCCCAAATGCTCTTATTGCTAACAGGTCAAGGTCACGGTCATGTATTGAAAACAATACATTTGTTGGGTTTGAAAAACCTCAGTCTGATTGTGTTATGGAGAATTTTGAACCATTCATGTCGAAGGGGTCTATATCACTCTTGGGTGATTTGGCCAATCCTATCCTTATTAAAATCTTGAGGGATACAGGAGCTTCTCAGAGTCTTTTAGTTTCAAGTATTTTGCCTTCTTCTGAGAAGACCTGTTCTAATGAGTGTTCTCATTCAGGGAGTAGAGTGCGGCTTTGTTAATGTTCCTCTCCATTCTGTTAATTTGTCATCAGACTTAGTTTCAGGACCTGTGACAGTCGGTGTAGTGTGTACTTTACCCGATGAGGGCATTCATTTGTTGCTAGGCAATGACTTAGCTGGAGACAAGGTTGTGGTTAATCCACTTGTAACTGACAAGCCTTCTTTGGATCAGAAAGTTGATCCTATTGAAGAAAAAAAAATCCCTGATTTATTCCCAGCTTGTACAGTTACAAGAGCTATGGCAAAAAAAGCTCTTGAGAATGATTTTGATAAGGAATGTATTCCTTTAGCTGACACATATATTGGTCAGGCTTTTGATGAGGTCACTTTCACTTCTAATTTGGATCAGTCAAAAGGTATTGATCATAGTGATCCTCTTTTGAATACTCATTCTCTTTTATCTGATCAAGGTGATAAACGACAATCACTTGTCGTCGAACAGGAGAAGGATCCTGAGATCTGTTTGTTTCAGCGGGCCGTTAGTGAAAACGAAGCAACTGAAGTACCTGTCTGTTTCTTCATAAAAAATGGAGTTCTTATGAGAAAATGGAGACCTCCCGAGGTACCTGCTAGTGACGAATGGTCAGTAAAATATCAGATTGTGGTTCCGAAACCTTACAGACAGGAAATACTTAGTTTGGCCCATGAAACTCCTATGGCTGGTCATTTAGGGATAAATAAAACGTATCACAAGATCTTGACTCACTTCTATTGGCCAAAACTCTAAAGTGATGTGTGCAAGCTTTGTAGATCTTGTCATACTTGTCAAATGGTAGGAATACCAAATCAAAAGATACCTAAAGTTCGTCTGCAACCAGTTCCTGCATTTGATGAACCATTCAGTAGAATTATGGTAGATTGTGTTGGTCCCTTACCAAAGACCAAGTCAGGCAACCAATATTTGTTGACCATAATGTGTGCGTCAACAAGATTCCCAGAGGCAATTCCTTTGAGGAATATTAAAACCAAAAATATAGTAAAGGTTTTGATAAAGTTCTTCACTCAGTTTGGCCTTCCCAAATTTGTCCAATCGGATCAAGGGTCAAATTTCATGTCTGGAATTTTCCAGCAAGCCATGCATGAATTGGGCATTCAACAGTTCAAATCATCTGCCTATCATCCTGAGAGCCAAGAGGCTTTGGAACGATTTCATCAAACTCTGAAAAACATGGTGAAATCATATTGTTTTGACACAGGTAAAGATTGGGATGAAGGCATTCATTTACTTTTGTTTGCAGTTAGAGAGTCCGTTCAGGAATCTCTAGGGTTCAGTCCCTTTGAACTGGTATTTGGACATACTGTGCGTGGACCTTTAAAGTTATTGAAAGAGAAACTTCTTTCAAATGAAGAAACAGAACTTAATCTTCTTGATTATGTCTCTGATTTCAAGTATAAATTGTCAAAGGCTTGTGAGGTCGCAAGAGCACATTTGCACTCTACTCAATCAAAGATGAAGTTAAGATATGATAAAAACTCAAGGGATAGGAGTTTTCAATCTGGTGATAGAGTCCTGGCTCTCTTGCCCATGCCACAAAATCCTCTTCAGGCAAAATATTATGGTCCATACACGGTCGAAAAGAAAATAAGTGATTTAAATTACATTATAAATACTCCTGATAGGCCAAAACCAAAACAACTGTGCCACATCACTATGTTAAAAGAGTATGTTGACAGAAATAGCCAGGTAAATCATGCAATCAATTTAATTGTACCTGTCCCACCAGCTGAGGATTTGAATGAAGGAATTCAGTTGGATTCTACTAATCTTGGAACAACAAGTCTTCAGAATTCGGAAGTTATGGAAAATCTAGACCAGAAACTTTCTCATTTACAAAATCAAGAAAAAAGTGAACTTAAACAATTATTGTCTGAATATGAGCACTTGTTTCCAGACGTGCCTACAAGGACAAACAAAATTTTTCACGACGTTGAAATAGTAGATTCGAAACCCATGAAATAACACCCATACAGGATGAATCCTTTTAAACAGAAAAAAAAAAAAAAAGAGATTCAGTATTTACTGGAAAATGATTTTATAGAGCCCAGTAAGAGTGATTGGAGTTCACCGTGCATTCTTGTTCCGAAACCGGATAAAACTTTCCGAATGTGTACGGATTATAGGAAGGTGAACAGTGTGACAAAAACAGACTCATTTCTATTGCCAAGAATCGATGACTGTATCGACAAAATTGGAAATGCCAAATACGTCACTAAATTCGACCTTCTGAAGGGTTTTGGCAAATTCCACTAACGGAAAGAGCAAAAGAAATTTCGGCATTTGTGACTCCAGATGGACTCTACCAGTATAAAGTAATGCCATTTGGGATGAAGGGTTCTCCAAGTACTTTTCAACGCCTTATGAATATGATTACTTCTGGTCTAGACAATTGTGATGCCTATATTGATGATGTCATCATCTACAACAACACCTGGAAAGAACATCTAGCCACGATTCGGAGGTTCTTCGACAGACTCATGGATGCAAATTTGACTATTAATTTATCTAAAAGTGAGTTCTGCCGTGCGTGTGTTACCTTTCTAGGACATATTGTGGGACATGGTCAAGTTAAACCTATAGATGCTAAGGTCAAGACTATTTCTGAATTTCCTGTGCCTGTCAGTAAAAAACAGCTGATGCGGTTTTTGGGTATGGCTGGGTACTATCGCAAATTTTGTTCTAATTTTTCTGATATTGTTGAACCTCTGACAAACTTGTTGAGAAAGAAAAACAAGTTTCTTTGGACTGAAAAATGTCAAGAGGCTTTCGATAGATTAAAGGCCATACTTAGAAGTGCACCAGTTTTAACAGCTCCAGATTTCAGTCAACCATTCAAACTATCTGTGGATGCAAGTGATGTTGGGGTTGGAGCAGTTTTGCTTCAAGATGACAAAAATGGTGTAGAACACCCAGTGTGTTATTTCTCTAAGAAATTAAATAAACACCAAAGAAACTACTCAACAATCGAGAAGGAATGCTTGGCTTTAATGCTAGCATTACAGCATTTTGAAGTTTATGTTAGCTCGGCTCCTTCTCCGGTTGTTGTGTTTAGTGATCACAACCCCTTTACTTTCATCGACAGAATGAAAAATAAAAATCAAAGACTATTGAGATGGAGTTTATTTTTGCAAGAGTATAATCTTGACATCAGGCACATCAAAGAAAAGATAATTTAATTGCAGATGCACTTTCCCGTGTATAGAAATATCATTTTCATATATATCTTTGTATAATTCATAAGAGTTCTTATGTAATTCTTTTACCTCATGTATAATTTACATCTGGTAAAAGAAAAGAAAGCTTTATTACAAAAATCTTTCTTTTTTCTTTATGGGGTAAAGTGTTACGACCTTGTAGTTAAATTACATGTGTTAAAATTTAAATTCTTCTAATTCTTTGTTTCATTTTTATTTTATTTTTACATCATTAAATGTAATTATTATTATTATGATGATTATGTTTGCATGAGTCTAATAGTTTGTTAGAAACATCGTATTTATTTAAAACGTAAATGTGACTCGTGTAAACACGAGTTTTGTATGATAGTTTGTCGTTGCAAGTAAACAGTCGGGAAAAGCTGTGTAAATGATTGGCTGTGACTACGTCATTACTAATTATACTTGTTTACGCTTTTGTAATGCTCAGGTGTGATTTCGAAATCACACGTGTCTTCGTGCATGTGTACATGAAATGACGTATTAGCTTGTTTTAAATGCTCAGTTACCTGTAAGAAATTTTCAGTCGTAGTCAGTCATAGTTGAGAGTCACATCATAACATATTGTAGAGTTTCTAATACCTTAAGGAAAAGGTATTCCTGTGCTGGAAAGAGTTGTTCGTTCGTACGTATGAGGAACAACATGTGTATTGTTAGTGGTGGTAGGTGTACTTCATCTACTTTCTAAATAATAATTATTTTCCCTGGAGAACAACCCTACTGGCTTTGGACAAAGACATTTGCTGAAATTATTTCTAAATTGGAGCAGAACAATACAATTTGTGATTCACAGTGAAAATTCTGGACATTTTGTGTTAGCCTTCGTCTGACGTCATCATCCGCCATCTTGGAACGAAACTGAGATTCAGATTGTATCAATTTAGAACTGTTTATTCACAGGACTTATGTGTTTTCACAAATTTAGAACAAATTTTTGGATCTTCTTCGTAAATCGTAAGTCTTGTTTCACATATTTACCTTTTCTCCGTGTTTTCTAGGGAAATAAATTATTTTTGTTAAAATTTACAAAGCTTGTTGTCTTTACTCTTTCTTTGTGTTACTTTGAACGAGCCGTTACGTAACATAAAGAAATTGGGGGCTTGTCCGGGATATATGAAATTGGCTGATATATTGGCTGATATATGAATTTGGCTGATATATGAAATTGGCTAAAAATTGAAATTTAAATTCCCTAGTTCATTTTATTTGAAATCTTAGTGAAAACAACAGGCTTTCTTTCACAATGTCAAAAGTGGAGAGTTTTCTTTCTAGTCCAACTCAAGAACAGTTGGATAGTCTGAAGAAGGATGAGTTGCTTGAACTTGCCAGAAAGTACGATCTTTTTGAAGCAAAAAGCGTCCATGACAAAACAAGAAATCAAGAAAATTTAAGTTCAACATTTGGTAGAAAAGTATATTTTTAACCAAAGTGTTTTGGCATCTGTCAGTAAGTCTATGACAGACTCTGACACTAAGAAATTGGAACTGAAAATGAAAAAGATGGAAGTAGAGTTGAGGAAGCTCGAGTTTCAGAGAGAAAAAGAAAAAGAACAGATAGAATTACAGAAAGAACAAATACAATTACAAAAAGAACAAATGAGATTACAATCTGAAGAAAGGGAAAAAGAAAGACAAATAGAAGAAAGGGAAAAAGAAAGGCAAATAGAATTACAAAAGGAACAAATACAAATAGAAGAAAGGGAAAAAGAAAGACAAATGGAATTACAAAAAGAACAAATGCATGTACAGGAAAGGGAAAAAGATAAAGAATTTCAACTTAGAATGAAAGAGTTTGAGCTGGCAAGTGACAGGCACGATTCCACTTCCCGTGCAAATTCAAATTTTAACATTTTAGGAAATATCAAGTTAGTTCCCCCTTTTAGTGAAAAGGAAGTAGACAAATATTTTATTCTTTTTGAAAAAGTTGCTGAGAATTCGAAAAGGCCAAGAGAGTATTGGACTCAATTATTGCAGAGTGTACTTTATGGCAAGGCCAGAGATATCTATATATCTCTGTCAGTACAACAAAGTACTAATTACGATTTGGTTAAGGAATGCATCTTGAAGGGTTATGCATTAGTCCCTGAGGCTTATCGGCAAAAGTTCAGAAACTATAGGAAAGATGATAAACAAACGTATGTTGAATTTGCTAGAGAAAAAGAACAGTTATTCAAGAGATGGTGCTTAGCCAAGAAAATCGAACATGATTTTGAAAGTCTTGAAGAATTAGTATTACTTGAAGAGTTCAAGAACTGTGTCCATAGTGACATTAAGAATCATCTCGAAGAGCATAAGTTTGAAACCTTGGAAAAAGCTGCTATTGCTGCTGATGAGTATTCCTTAACTCATAAAGTTCCTGCTGTAAGCAAATCTTTCACTCAGCAGTCTACTGATAGAAAGGTGTTTCAACCAAATACGACTCTCAGTAAAACTCAATCTGGCACAAATTCTAAAAATCAAGCCTCTGAGAGACTTGATTCAAAATCCTTGTCTATTCCTACGTGTACCTATTGTAAGAAAAAAGGACACGTCATTTCTGATTGCTTCAAATTGAAATATAGGCATCAGAATCAAGATAGACCTATCCCAAATGCGCTTATTGCTAACAGGTCAAGGTCACGGTCATGTATTGAAAACAATACATTTGTTGGGTTTGAAAAACCTCAGTCTGATTGTGTTATGGAGAATTTTGAACCATTCATGTCGAAGGGTTCTATATCACTCTTGGGTGATTTGGCCAATCCTATCCTTATTAAAATCTTGAGGGATACAGGAGCTTCTCAGAGTCTTTTAGTTTCAAGTATTTTGCCTTCTTCTGAGAAGACCTGTTCTAATGAGTGTTCTCATTCAGGGAGTAGAGTGCGGCTTTGTTAATGTTCCTCTCCATTCTGTTAATTTGTCATCAGACTTAGTTTCAGGACCTGTGACAGTCGGTGTAGTGTGTACTTTACCCGATGAGGGCATTCATTTGTTGCTAGGCAATGACTTAGCTGGAGACAAGGTTGTGGTTAATCCACTTGTAACTGACAAGCCTTCTTTGGATCAGAAAGTTGATCCTATTGAAAAAAAAAAATCCCTGATTTATTCCCAGCTTGTACAGTTACAAGAGCTATGGCAAAAAAAAGCTCTTGAGAATGATTTTGATAAGGAATGTATTCCTTTAGCTGACACATATATTGGTCAGGCTTTTGATGAGGCCACTTTCACTTCTAATTTGGATCAGTCAAAAGGTATTGATCATAGTGATCCTCTTTTGAATACTCGTTCTCTTTTATCTGATCAGGGTGATAAACGACAATCACTTGTCGTCGAACAGGAGAAGGATCCTGAGATCTCCTGTTTGTTTCAGCGGGCCGTTAGTGAAAAAGAAGCAACTGAAGTACCTGTCTGTTACTTCATAAAAAATGGAGTTCTTATGAGAAAATGGAGACCTCCCGAGGTACCTGCTAGTGACGAATGGTCAGTAAAATATCAGATTGTGGTTCCGAAACCTTACAGACAGGAAATACTTAATTTGGCCCATGAAACTCCTATGGCTGGTCATTTAGGGATAAATAAAACGTATCACAAGATCTTGTCTCACTTCTATTGGCCAAAAATCAAAAGTGATGTTTGCAAGTTTTGTAGATCTTGTCATACTTGTCAAATTGTAGGAAAACCAAATCAAAAGATATCTAGAGCTCATCTGCAACCAATTCCTGCATTTGACGAACCATTCAGTAGAATTATGGTAGATTGTGTTGGTCCCTTACCAAAGACCAAGTCAGGCAACCAATATTTGTTGACCATAATGTGTGCGTCAACAAGATTCCCAGAGGCAATTCCTTTGAGGAATATTAAAAACAAAAATATAGTAAAGGTTTTGATAAAGTTCTTCACTCAGTTTGGCCTTCCCAAATTTGTCCAATCGGATCAAGGGTCAAATTTCATGTCTGGAATTTTCCAGCAAGCCATGCATGAATTGGGCATTCAACAGTTCAAATCATCTGCCTATCATCCTGAGAGCCAAGGGGCTTTGGAACGATTTCATCAAACTCTGAAAAACATGATGAAATCATATTGTTTTGACACAGGTAAAGACTGGGATGAAGGCATTCATTTACTTTTGTTTGCAGTTAGAGAGTCCGTTCAGGAATCTCTAGGGTTCAGTCCTTTTGAACTGGTATTTGGACATACTGTGCGTGGACCTTTAAAGTTATTGAAAGAGAAACGTCTTTCAAATGAAGAAACAGAACTTAATCTTCTTGATTATGTCTCTGATTTCAAGTATAAATTGTCAAAGGCTTGTGAGGTCGCAAGAGCAAATTTGCACTCTACTCAATCAAAGATGAAATTAAGATATGATAAAAACTCAAGGGATAGGAGTTTTCAATCTGGTGATAGAGTCCTGGCTCTCTTGCCCATTCCACAAAATCCTCTTCAGGCAAAATATTATGGTCCATACACGGTTGAAAAGAAAACAAGTGATTTAAATTACATTATAAATACTCCTGATAGGCGAAAACCAAAACAACTGTGCCACATCAATATATTAAAGGAGTATGTTGAAAGAAATAGCCAGGTAAATCATGCAATCAATTTAGTTGTACCTGTCCCACCAGCTGAGGATTTGAATGAAGGAATTGTGTTGGATTCATCTGATCTTGGAACAACAAGTCTTCGGAATTCGAAGTTATGGAAAATCTAGACCAGAAACTTTCTCATTTACAAAATTAAGAAAAAAGTGAACTTAAACAATTATTGTCTGAATATGAGCACTTGTTTCCAGACGTGCCTACAAGGACAAACAAAATTTTTCACGACGTTGAAATAGTAGATTCGAAACCCATGAAATAACACCCATACAGGATGAATCCTTTTAAACAGGAATACATGAAAAAAGAGATTCAGTATTTACTGGAAAATGATTTTATAGAGCCCAGTAAGAGTGATTGGAGTTCCCCGTGCATTCTTGTTCCGAAACCGGATAAAACTTTCCGAATGTGTACGGATTATAGGAAGGTGAACAGTGTGACAAAAACAGACTCATTTCTATTGCCAAGAATCGATGACTGTATCGACAAAATTGGAAATGCCAAATACGTCACTAAATTCGACCTTCTGAAGGGTTTTTGGCAAATTCCATTAACGGAAAGAGCAAAAGAAATTTCGGCATTTGTGACTCCAGATGGACTCTACCAGTATAAAGTAATGCCATTTGGGATGAAGGGTTCTCCAAGTACTTTTCAACGCCTTATGAATATGATTACTTCTGGTCTAGACAATTGTGATGCCTATATTGATGATGCCATCATCTACAACAACACCTGGAAAGAACATCTAGCCACGATTCGGAAGTTCTTCGACAGACTCACGGATGCAAATTTGACTATTAATTTATCTAAAAG
>JAECUM010006103.1:0-27342 GCA_016617855.1 Megalonaias nervosa
ATATATATATATATATATACTAAATCTCAAACGAACCATTAAAGTTTCCAGGTTTCATCTGCTTGTTGATCAACCTCTTTATTTTTGTTAAGTGTAACATTATTAAGCCTTTTTGGGATTGGATTTAGTGAGTAAACAGAGCAATTTCGTGAATGAGATTTTTATTTTTAATCAAACGGAAAATTCAAGACTAGAATTATGAATGTAGCATTTGCAAGCAGCCATTGACAATTATGAAGAAGGAAAGTAGCACTTGCAAATTGCCACGTACAATTTCCATCAATGAAGAATACAATATACATGGGTGGAACTATGAAAGTAGCACTTGCAAGCAGCCATTTACAATAATGCATCAAGGAAGATTAGAAAATACATGCATTAAATTATGGCGATAATCCTCCTCCATACATTAGCACATCAGCATGCTTGAATGCTGAATTGAAATCTGTCGTTACGCGCGTGAGCGGAATGAGAGTGGAGTCATAACAAAACAAGAATAAATCTAATTAGGCCATTGTATTAACATGTATCAGTTATTTTTTATTTACAATTGTCAATTTCATTCAGATTTGAACAAGTGATTTTACTCGAAGTTTTATGTCAGTAGCATTAACACAGTACGATATATAGGATATTGCCGTGCTGTAAAGTTCCTTTTGTTCGATTTCTAATAATAGAACATTTAGGGCTGTCTAGAAGTGTTTATCACTTTCTGGCAAACCTCACGAACATTTTTGTCGTAAAGTGATAAATGATTGTTGATGAGGTCTACATTATAATCATACGCGAGTTTGCAGAATTTAACCAATTAGTAATAGCCTGCCTGTTTCAATCCCTACTGAAATAAGATCCGAAATAAATACAGAAGTGTTGTGGGTGTTGTGGGTATTGTCCCTGACATTTTATTGGGTGTTGTCCCTGACATTTTATGGGACTGAGGTTTCTTTTGCGAACAGATTCTGGTAAGACATTTTTTCCTGTTCCCAGAAAGGGTTTACATCTTTTAATCTTTCTTATTCCTCTTATCCTTAACCAACAGATACCTCAACTTGCTTTATCAATTTAACTAAGTTTAGCCATATTTCGTTCCGTTCTGTCTAGTGTATATTTATAATTCTATATAATTAAGCCTATATACCTTGCTTTCTTTCATAGGAATCCAGAACGACTGTGTAGATAGATGAGAATTAGTTATCAGGTCGTCATGTGAGTGTGTCTGCTACGCACGAGTGCATATAACACCGATTCAGCGCCATCATTTTTTGGTGATGCGTGCTTAGTCGTGAAGGAATATGGGCTGGTGCGTGCAGGCAAGGCGATGGGTGCCGTTTACCCGCGGACCTGGGTTCGAATCTCCGTAGAGTACGAATTAAAAATTCTCTGACCTGTATGATAATATTATTTGTATTAAATATTAATTCTGCCTACTATTATCAAGCATTATTCTATAGAATCCAGGGATAGCACTTTCCGTTCTGTCTGGTGTGTATATATATATATATATATATATATATATATATATATCAGTAGCCACGGTGGCTCAGCGGTTAGCGTACCGTACTCGTGACCTACCACTGAATGAAACATTCAGTCAGTCTGGATAAGCTACCTTTGTACGTCATTAAACAAGACAATGACTCCACACTAAATAACCCACCACTGTTAGTGTGCAGTAAAATATCAAGCTTTTTTTATGCTAAAATCCACCAAATGTGAGACGTTTTCAAAACAACAATTTTAAGATGAACTCAGATATATGCTCATACTGCCAATTAAACACACACACGCGCGTGCGGGCGCACACACACACATACACACTATGGTCCGGGTCATTATTAGATTCGATTAAATGATATGGTTGGTCATTGTGCGATAGCTTAGACTAGTTTGATACCTAGCTTAGACTCATTTGGAAATTTCTGAGACTTAGTTTAATTTGTGTATTCCGAGAGTTGCAAGAAGGAACAAAAGCACTCAACGGGAGTTGTTATTTAAAAGCCCATAGCCTTGACAGTTGACCGATACGCGGTCAAAACAATGGTGCTAAATATTTCAAATGCTACCTGACACCCAAAGAATACTTATATGTTGATCTCATCGATGATTATCATAATTTGGAATCTAATGCTGGCGATGAAACAAAGTTCCCTAAATAGCAGGTGCCAAAACACTAATCTGGAAAAATTGTTTTATAGCTGGAAGTTTAAACTTCATTATGAATTTACGGTCCTAACGTGCATGAATATGAACTGAATAATACACCCAAATATTGCGAACAGTACGTTCGATGCTGTACTGTGAGATGAGCAACAGTCTTTGTAAGTCCCCTTGGTAATTAGATGGCCTCTGTCTTTAAGTCTCTTTGGTAATTAATTGGCCATATCTTGTTAGTCCCTTTGTAATTAGATGGCCCCTATTTTAAAGTTTCACTTGATAATTAGATGACCTCTGTCTTGTAAGTCCCCAGGTAATCAGATGGTTTCTATTTTATGTCACCTGGTAATTAGATGGCCCCTATCTTGTAAGTCCCTTGATAATTAGACAGCCACTATATTGTAAGACCTCCTGGTAATTAAGTGGCCTCTATCTTGTAAGTCCATTGTAATTATATGATCCACATCTTGTAAGTCCCCTTGGTAATTAGATAGCCCATATATTGTAAGTCCCTTGGTTATTATATAGCCTCTTTGTAAGTCCCCTTGGTAATTAGATGGCCACTATTTGAAAGTTTCCCTTGGTAATTAGATGACCTCTATCGTATAAGTTTCCATTGCTAAGTAGGTGGCCAATATTCCTGTAAGTCCTCTTAATTTTCATACCCTTTATCTTCTAAGTCCCTTTGGTAAGTTGATGGCTTCAATCTTGTAGGTTCCCCTTGGTAAGTAGGTGGTCATTATCTCGTGAGTCCTCTTGGTAGTTACATGGCCTCTCTTGTAAGTTTTCCTTGGTAAGCAGATGACAGCTCGTAAATACTACAGCAAAGGGGTCTCAAACACGCGGCCCGCCAAGCCATATACTGTGGCCCGCAAAATGATTGGCATCAAAAGGTGTTATAAGAGATAACAAAGGTGGTGTGGCCCTTGGGACATCGAAAATCCCTCATGCGGCCCTCAGGGTGGTTTGAAATTGAGACCCCTGCTATAGCAGAACATACAGACAACTCAGAGAATGTTCATGACCGTTGCGTGGAAGAGTTATGTTTCTTGTCTTTCTAGATCAGTTTTACTTACAAAAAAATCAGCAGGGGTTGTTTTTATATCCACCAAATCTAATGCTATAATTATCTCGAGATGGAAGGAAAACAACCTGTAAATACGTAGAGAATGAAGGGAGCAGGGAATGCCACCGTTGACCTCAATAAACTCTGCAAAATTCCCTGGCTTTTGTTCCTCAACATGTCCCACCCTTAAAAAGGAAAAGATATAATGCACAGGTTATTATTCTAATGAGTCAGTACTCAACATTTAAACATCTATGATATTCGCCTAATTTCCGGAATACAGAGGGAAGCTGAATGTTGTAATTTTTCAAGTTTAAATTACTTCTTTTCGTGTTAACATTGAAAAGACGCTCGCCCATCATTTGATGTCTAATTGGACTGCAACAGTCATCAGTAGAACCCACGTTTCGGCCAATAAAGAATGTCTACATCTTTAAGGATGTGTATCTTTGATGCCTTTCTTTGTAGACGGGGAAAATAACAGAAATTTAAGATGAAAATAATTTCAGTTGAACAGTAAAACAGAGTTCATGTAGAAACAGTGATGAAATGCGGACACCTAAAAAAAACCCCAAAGAACTTTTTAAATATTGGAAAAAGTTTATTTTAATGCTAATTTACGTTATTAACCTCTTTTTTGACTTGTAAAAAATACTGTAATAGGTAGGTGACAGAAAATGTTGTCAAATTTGTATAGTCGACCCAATAAGTGTTTCGTGTACCAAATCTGATGATACTAATAGTACTGGGAGATCACAGGATACTTTTCTGACATAACGACAATGATAATTTATATTATATCCAGGAAAATCCCAAATTAATGTTTCGAGATAGACAATGATTAATCAACACACATCCAAGTTTTTTTTAAATTAGTTATGAATGAACTCGGCTTCTCATGGATCTGTTTTCTGCAGTTTACTAAACTTACGTTCCTTGAAATAACAAAGATAAATTCTTATCGTTAGGCAAACATTTCAAAGATAAGTAAAATAAAGGTTATATAAAACAATGTAGAGTTCAGTCGTTTCGATTCATTTGCTTCATAACTTAGCTCAGGACCAAAAGGGCCAATTAAATTTATTATATAAGAGATAAACATATAAAATTGATTTAGATTTCTCAAAATATACTTAATCACATTGGTACATTCAAAGTTCTAGAGTGAAGAGAATGGTGAAGTAGACCATGCAGATGAAACGGAAAAAATAACATAAAATTTATGTTGTTGCCAAAAACGAGTGTTCATCGACAACAGATTTCAGATGCATCCGTGGTAATTCTACCTCAAATGACCCATGACTTTATGCAATGGGATATCACTCGTACAAGTAGCAATATGTCTTCTAATTATTATAGTATCTGTAAACGCTGCTCTCTACAGGTGTAGCAGACACTTACAAGTACCGCATATTTAGGGCAAAGAGTCTACATTGTCGACACAGCCGCCATCATCAACAGCGGAAACCCAAGTCTCACTCAATACCATAGCCCGCTCAATACGCGACTCTGTTATCTGGCGATTTACTATCCACTTTTTCGATATTATTCCTACGCCGGCGAACTCGGTGCAAACATCTGTATGTTAAGATTAACAAAATTGTTCCAAACACATGGAGCCATTCCTTCCTTATTTGTATGACTTCCTACGGTCATTCTCATATCTCTTGATTGTTATTTAAACTAAATTCAATTTTCGTAAACAAAATGTGTTATCATGTATTTTTTTTTTTTGCACAATATAAACTTGACAGTTTATTCAAGCACTATCGTTGTCAAATCTTCAGTTTCGGAGTTGCATAGTTTTGCACGTTGTTAAGCTCTTCAGTTTTGGAGGTAAATAAATCTTGTATATAGTCCCCAATCAAATAATTCCTAAATTGAAGTAATCGGTTTTGAAAAACACCAGAACTGGTGAAGTTTGACCTAAGTCAGTGAAATGTGAACTTTAGCACTGTTCTGTAAGTAGTGTATATATATAGAATTTAATTAGCACTTGTGTTTCAACCAATACTTTCAGTATTTTTCAACCTTGTTTTAATGCACGGATAAAATGACAACTTCATTCAGTAGAATTTTAACAGGAAAGTTTGCTGCTGTAATTACAATTATACATGTTCGCACTGTATATGTTTTATGTAGATTATTCGTTCCGGTAGATCACGACCGTAGCTAAAACTTAATGGCAGAGAATAACGGTCAAGTTTGTCACTATAGTATTTGCATAATTTTATTTCATTTTAAAGACTTTTCTTCTAGTGCCACAACGCATTAAACTATTGTCTGAGAACATCGCGGAAAGTATTTATATTTTCTCTTGAGACATGCTGTGTTGTTTTTATTTTGTAATATCAACTGCGAAATTGAATGTTCTAGGGATTGTTTAAACTTTACAAGGAATTTATAGTGTTTGTAATTGTAATATTAGATTATTATTGAGAACGACCTCGCGGTCAACTTCATGCTCTATAAAAATTAATTTTGGAAATAGAGCACCTCTATAGTTACAAAACATCATGTTTCCAAGGTCCAAATTTTAACAGTTTGTCTTTACTACAAAAAACAAAACAAAACAAAACATTGAAATTGGTTAGACACATTGGTTTCTTATTAAATTTAATGTATAATTTGGCTTTTATTGACTCATTCGATATTTAATTATTTGTATCATATTTTATAACACAGAAACTCCAAAATTATATGAAGTTAGTAAGTTTTGAATGAATATAATAATTTTATGTGTAATTTTATATCTGGAGTGTATAACTTTACTTGTGTCATTTTCAATATAGAGTGTTGTTTGATTTAATAAAGCGCCATCGCACCTGTGCATTTTACAATTCTGGCTTTACTTACAGTTCTAACCTAGCACCCCGTCGTGCATCGCAAAGGAGTTACACCATCGTAAGGGAGACCAACAATGCTCTATTTCTCTCTTTCGATCCAAGAGTTTTCCCGCTTATATGGGATCCGTCTAGAAATCAGAATCCTTACATCATGCAGACATGATAAGCGGCGGAAAATTTCAATAATAAATGGTCAAAAAGAAATTGTATTATAACAATTATTGGAGAATATAATGAAGCCAGGTGTCACTCTGCATAACTATGACCTACGAAACAGAATCACAACAAAAAAATTTGCGACCAGTAGACTTTAATTTGCCCAACCAGGTGAAATTAAGCCAAAGGCGCCATTAAGTCTTATTATTAGGACTATTAATAGTCAACACATACGTAAGCATCTATTTATAGATCCTATGTAACTACTATGCTCTTAACAGACTCAGTTCACGTAAGCAACATTTATCTCAAGACATTCTGCGCAATTTACAGCCAAGAAATAAAAATAAAAATTTCAAAAATTATTTAAAATCATTTTCTAGGAGCTACAAAATATATATGTATATACATAACAACGTTCTTTCTGTTTACTCCCTGTCCTAATTGATATAATCACACGCAGGAAGCCGTAAAGACAGCTACCGGATACTGTATAAATAAATGTATACTCCAACAATATAAATTGCTTTATAATTACATTTTCATTGCTTAAATAAAACAAACACTTGTCAGAACTAATATTTTATTACAGCAATTAATCTAAATTATCAAAAGTGGAACTTTTTTGATCGCTAGGAATCTATCGAGGGTGGAGGAGGAGGCTTTCTTCCTCACATTTGGCAAATTATTCGTTGACTCTTTTATTCGGTGCTTCAGACAAACCATTAAATCCACAAACATTGACACCCCACGAAAAAGATGGAAACTACCGTATTTACATTTTGGATATTTAGTAAACTATTTTACTCAATTTTACCGCAGAGCAAATCCGATTCTTTGCTGGGCACCTGGTTTTTGATATTATTGTCATGATACAGGGGAAATAACTTTAGAAGCTAACGACGTTGAGTCAGATATCTTCAGCAAATAATATTTCCATGCCTGAAAGGTAATGGTTTCTATTTACTTATTTTAGCCCACAAAGTGCTGATGTTTCTTGCTGCAAGTATGACTATTATGTAAGCACATGCAATCAAGGACATAGCTTTCACATATGAGAAAAATATTGAACTGAAAAAAGACGAAACATATTTCACCTATAATTTTTATAAAAGTATTTATGAAAGTCATTGCTTTTTGCATACGTTTCAAGAACAGTACGAATAACATTTTTTTTAAAATCAGTTTTATAGCTCTGATAATTTAGTTTTGAGAGAGAGTTGCTAACTTGAAGAGGCCAGTTCGTGCTCGCGTATTTCTTTTCTTCAATTCATAAAGATTGCCATGTGGGGGAGGTTAATCAATACCATGTGGTACTTTAAAGGCATTGTTTGACATCAAACGTTAAACTCTGTGTGTGCATCTCTAATATGTTTTAAACCGCGTAACTTGTAAGTACTCCGTCATGATCACAAAATCTGAATTAGCTGTACATAAGTACTAAAAAAATAAAATGTTAGTTTGATTAAATAGTTTACCTTATTTCGTTTCAATGAAATTCGAAACGTCATTCGTGTACTGTCTTGACGATGGACGCTACTTCCAACGTCACTTATTAGTACAGATGTATCTGCCTTGAAAAAAGGATATGATTCAATGAAATATGCACAGTTTAATTCCAAGAAGCAAGCACAGGCAAATAAGAAATTAAATTACAAAGAATTGTCTTCGTTGTATAATACTAATACACACGTTACCGAAACGTTACTTTGAGGTAAATATAAAAGTCATATCTCCGGCCATGCTGGATTGGGTCACTTTGGAGTCTGACAGAAATTTAGTGTTAAAAACATCTTTAGGATCAGCAATGGGGGCTGGTCTGGGTCTAACGGGAATTTAACATTAGGATGTCACTGTGGTTTTACAGAAAGTTAGCATGGTCGAATCAATAGAGATATCTCATCAAGTCATTTTAACAAAGCTAATCAGATGGGATCAAAGAAATCTAATGTTCAAATAGTCCATAAAGACTTTATCGTAAGTCCCAAAAGTGACGTTTTGACCCCATACTAACCCCTACAATTATTAGTATCCCTAATTAGCTAATGTTAACCTGAAATAAGCACTCCCAAAGTTATTTATTGCACATATGGTTTATCCCTAACTAGCATATGTTACAAGTTAACCTTCTTCCTACGAGATACGTAAGTATAAAAGAGCGAAGAAAAGCAGAAGAAAAATAAAACAAGATATTTTTGTACTTTCTTGTGAATGCCGTTGATACTCGTGTATCTAATTACATTCATTGGTCATGTTTCGTATTTATGGTAGAATATAATAGGTCTAATATAATAGGATATTAGGTATAGCAGCATAATAGGTACAGTAGTATAATAGGTATTTGGTTACAGGTGAAGTATAAGTGCAATAAGTAACCTTTAGAGTGCTAATTTAAGGTTAACATTAGCTAGTAAGGTCTTTCTGGCCGGTATGTGGTTCAAAATGGCGTACTAATCTAATTCTGATAGACCATTGCACTTTTTTTATATGAATTCTTAATCTATCCAAACGGTAAGTACGTTTCCGACGCAAGTATTTAACAATTGTCATAACTAATTATTTATACCCCATCTATAGAATCAAAAAATGAACAGGGGGCATTCTAGAACCAAAGAGATAAGTCCAGAATTCATTTTTGATTTAAAATATAATGCGCGTGAAGAGGGGTTTAGTCTCATATGTCACGTAATTTCATTCTTCCGTTATAAGCTGAGTATTGTTGGACATGATATAATTAAAAAACTGAACATGTTTTGGTTCAACTGATATTCACCACTGTTAAAATCCCATATCCATCATTAGTGCGAGAATGCTAAATTAATTTGTGTTGGTTATTTAATATAGATTACACAATTATCTATTGAGTCGGTGCGAAAGTGATGCATTTATTTGAAGTTTCTAATACTACGAGGAACTATTCCACTGCAACTCAGATTGGACAGATTGTACCGTAGCTAAAACTATCCAACCCAGACTCTGACGGGACATGCTGTGCCATGGCAATAACTATGGCACTGAAAACTCTGAACGGACAAACTGTGCCATTACTATAACTATGACACTAAAAGTATCCGATTGGACAAACTGTGCCATTACTATAACTATGACACGAAAAGTATCTGATTGGACAAACTGTGCCATGGCCATAACTATCATACTGCAACTATAACTGGATAGACTGTGCCAAGACACTGCAACTTTGACAGGACAGACTGTGTCATAGCTATGACTATAATACAATTCTGACTGGAGAGACTGTGCCATGGCTATAACTACGACACTGAAAAAGACAAACCGCACCATGGCTATAACTACGACACTGCAACTCTGACTGAACAGACTATGCCACGGGTATAACTATCATACTACAACTCTGACTGGACAGACTGTGCCATGGTTATAACTATCAGACTGCGACTCTGACTGGACAGACTGTGCCATAGTTATAACTATCAGGCTGCAACTATAACTGGACAGACTGTGCTATTGTAAAAGCTATCACAATGCAACTATAACTGGACAGACTGTGCTATGGTAATAACTATTATAATGCAATTCTTACTGAACAGGCTACTATGGCTATAACTATGACATGGAAAACTCTAACTGGACATAATGTAACATGGCTATATCTAATCACGGCAACTCTGGTTGGACAGGCTTTGCCATGTTTATAAATGTGCTGTCCTTCTTTCCTCTTGCATACCTACAAAAACGTAACTCTAAAAAGGGCGACTATCTGTCTTTCTTTTGTGGAGCATCAACAACGGGGTCTTAGGAGACTCTTGACGTAATTTATTTGTCTTTTGATTATACACTGTAACGATGCCCCCTCTTGTTAAAGAGGGGTGGTTAATTAGATTTGGCTGTCGTTATCTAAAAGATGACCTACCTCGATTTTATTGCCCGGTGTGAGTGGATAGGTAGAACATCAACAAAGAACTAAGGAAAACTATTGAGAAGAAATAATACAATACCAGTCCCCTTTAAACAAGAGAATAACAATTTAATAAATGACATAAACTAATAGTGTCAGCTTCAATTCAAACAAATTTACGTTTACAGAATTTCAATAGCAATGTTCTATTATTGATTCATTTCATCATGATAACGAGAGTAGTGAAAAGAGCACAATGTCCACGCCTGATTTGCATCACCTAGTGTAGCTTCCTGTCTTTGTCTCCGTGCATCCCACGTCTTCCCACCTTCACGTGTATACGTTTGATCTTCCTTGATCCTTCTATCCTAACCGCTTCATTTCTTATCCGGACTCCCGTCTTTCGGACTGTCCCAGACTGATCCAGAGAGCTGTTACCCTGAATGACAAGATTACCACTAAGTCTCTATATGTATCACCTTCTATACGTATATAAAATTCTCTCACTCGTTACTCAGAAAGCATAAACTAACTATTCAAACACTGCATAAATTCTGACAAAAGGTGACCTGAACGATTAATAGTCCTTACAGATTTAGACTGTATTTTGAGTAAGGTACAATCGTTATCTCTAGTTACAAACGACCCCTGTAATATACATCTAAGTCTGACCTAATTGACCTTACGCCAGACGATAGATCGCTCCACCTACCAAATCACGTGACTTAACCAACGACAAATATGTAGTATTTGGCAAAGAAATGTGTTTCAGTTTAAGTGATATGTTTATTTAATGTGATTTGTATTATTCTTAAAAATATAAAATTACAAGGCTGCATTAATTATACTGCAGTAGACAATATTTATATATGTAGTTCAAGTTGGTACATTAATAACCGAAGTGTTTTATTTCTGTAAATAATAACAATCAATTGTAAAGCTGTTTAAGAACTTATTCATATGAAAGGAAACTTGCTCCCAAAGATGCTGATGTATTTAGCAGATAATGTTTATCCTTGTTAATTTTATCTGACTTATGTTTATGCTGCTTTGGAAGTATATGAATTAAAAATTAATAACAAAATCGTAAATAATTACTGTTTAGAAGTATACTGTTGTACATAATAATTTTAAGGTCTGCTATGTTCGTCAGATGGAATTTTTGATCAATGATGTCTGTTGATGTAAACATGGAAATGCATGCTTAATATATCGGAAGATAATTATTTGAAACCTTTATTTTGTATTTCTTTAATTACTAATTACATTTTTGTATCCCCATCCCTCCTTCAACCCAATGAGAAAGTAAAGCGTCACTCTAGTGTCTGAAAGATCGAGACGATAAATCATTAATTTTGGGACAAGCCAACAATAAAGTGTAAATTTTCAAACTATAAAATAATGCAGCCTTGGGTTCAGTGCTTCCTATACAAGAATAAATAATATATATCAAAGCCCGAAAGTTAGGGGGTTCTCCACCTATATTCTTGAAACGTTACTTTTTACATATATATTTTTCAATTTCAAATGTTTTTGTTTTTTTTTCAAGCTATCAACGGGTCATACGTTTATGCAAACAAACACGTTGTAATTACCATCAATTGTGTCTTTATTCAGCTGATCGTACACGCGACAAGTCGTTATCCATCGAAGTTTCGCCTATGTTTCGGGAAAGGAATACATCTAATTCCTCCACTGAGACGATCTGGATATTGACTGTCAGAATTACAAGACTTCTTTTCACCGTTATCGATCGAGAAATCAACAAATCATTACAAAATTTGTAAATACTTATCATAATCAATTCATTGTTGCTACAAGCAGCTTGTCGGAGGAAAATGGCGGATTTAATCAATGCCTGGAGGTGTGTCTAATTTACGTTCGCTGATTGGTTAATTGATCCAGCGTGATTGAGAAGTGGCGATAGGTCAGTTCGATAGATCATCACCCTCGCTTCACGGCGACAAACCACAAATTAACATGTGAGCGGTGCATATAAACATTCCCGTATCTCTCTGCATACGCTACCACAGGACTCCTTAGACATCCAACCTAGTCAGTTCCACTCAATAAGATACATGCTCGACTACTATTGCATAAGATACACTAACTTCTAGCTCACAGCAATCCCTAACCTACAAGATTCTTTAAGCATCACAAAATCAGATATAAATATGCAATTATCGTTAACTCACGATAATCAGTATCGTCCTAATAGACAAATGAAATTAATTCATATAACCCTATGAAATCCTACACATCTGAAAATTTGGATCGCATACAATCAATCAATTCTATCAATAAACTAGCAACTATAAAATTAAAGAAATAAATTGTATAAACAACTCAAGCATATCAACAGATTTCCATGATATCGAATAAACGATGCATATTATGGATCCTAGTCATATCAAACACATTTGCATAAACAAGACAAACAAAATAGAAAATTGCATGAAAACTTAAAATTGCGTACCTTAATGCTGTTCATTTCAAGAAAATGTGCGTCCGCACTAAAGGCCTGCCTTTGCTTACAAGACAGCCACCTGGTCCCCTTACTTGTCTTAACGAGGAAAGAACTACTCTTTAGTTTTCCCCCGGAGTCAGATGACTCTTGTCCTCTTGCAGAAAAATCTCGGACTGAGGAAATTCGCCCAAAGTCGTTACTTTAAATTCAACATTACTTCCAAGGTTTACGCCTTAAGTTAAACTGACCAATCGTAATCATCGTTTCCTAATTTTTCCCCAAGATAATTATTTCTTTCGTCAGATTTTGACAGCCTAGAATCAGGGAAATACGACGCATACCAACTTCCCTTTGTTAAATGACTATTCGACATGGCGTTCCCATTAAGCGGTTATGGTCCGCAACTTTAATGTTTACTTTCCCAGGACAGCGTTGGGATGCCCGGGTCAATTCTAAATTAGCCGTAGATGCTAGCCTCTCAAATTTAACAACTGACATGGAAAAAGGTCGAAGTGACCCTTCACATAAAACCTTGCTGGCTTGACTGTACTAAAATTTTAATGCACAATGTGTTCAATTTTAAGGTTCAATACTTGCTCAAAATTCGACATGTTACATACACCACTGACCTACTTGAATACAATAGGCTCTAGCGTTCGAGTCGGAGTGAGATGGAGATGGAAGAATACAAAATGAACTTGATAGGCATTAATTCAAAAGAGCAGGCTCGTAAATGTGTCTGAAGCTGGTCTGCCAGACTAAGATAAATAGATCTAATGTTTCTGATTATCTCTTGAGGTTATCTAACCTGATTAATATGTCGCTTCCATCTCAGAGCAGATGCTGTGCACTCTCTCTCTCTCTCTCTCTCTCTCTCTCTCTCTCTCTCTCTCTCTCTCTCACACACACACACACACACACACACACACGCGCGCACACAAACACACACACACTTGATTAAATCACATTAGCCGGCACCTTTATGTATTTTACATAAAGTTACATATTCCCAACCAGGGCTAAAAATGAAGCATATTATTATCATTATTATTATTATTATTATTAGACCCTAATACATACATACATACATACATAGATACATACATACATACATATATACATACATACATACATACATACATACATACATACATACATACATACATACATACATACACACATACATACATACATACCCACTGACTGCAATGGTTCATCAAGGTGATTTCTTTGACAATTAGCCTCGATACATAGCACTGATACTCGTAATTCAATCCGATCTTTTGTCGGTCAAGGGCGTGTACTTATCATCTGACTGATTTAGAAAAAAACGAGTTCTACTTTGCTTGACTTGATGCAAGACGAAGACATGATCAGTATTACAATCATACAGTCATAACAGCCAGACGTTCTTACAGTACATATCAATTCTACACATAGCTCTATGTGGTATGACATTATAAAAGACGAAGACATGATCCGTATCACATGTACAGTCATAACACAGCCAGACGTACAGTTCACATCAATCCTACACACAGCCAGACGCCCTTACAGGAAGCATCAATCCTACACACAGCCAGACGCCCTTACACGACACATCAATCCTACACACAGCCAGATGTCCTTACAGGGCTCATCAATCCTAAGCAGCCAGATGTCCATACAGGACACATCAATCTAGTGACATCATACCAATGGTGACGAGTTCGAATCCTGTCCAGATTAGCTCTGGGTGAGGTACTTTACTCACATTGCCTCGGCACTTTTGTGGGTGTCTCTAGGTAAGGTACTTTGCTCACATGGCCTCGGCACTTCTCTGGTGTCTCTGGCTAAGATACTTGACTCACATGGCCTCGGCACTTCTATGGGTGTCTCTGTAAGGTACTTGACTCACATAGCCTCGGTACTTCTGCGGGTGTCTCTCTGTAAGGTACTTGACTCACATAGCCTCGGCACTTCAGTGAGTGTCTCTAGGTAAGGTACTTGACTCAAATAGCCTCGGCACTTCAGTGGGTGTCTCTACTGTGGGGTATAGAATAAAACTACGTACTAGAAAAAGATTTTAAACTGATGATGAACAATCTTTCATTCTGGATTTTCAAAAGGCTTGTGTCTGAATGGAGGTAAAACTGACTATCCGCGACTGACTAACAGTAGGAGAGGCGGGTTAGGGTATTCAAACATTTGTAAATGGTCTGTTTAAGAACTTTGTTGTGTGTTTTTAAAGAATTAATTAGACTGAAATACGTGCGTGCCATCTAGCCGAGGAATTCACTGTATAATCCTTGTCTTACAAAGCTAGCATATGCAACATTGTATGATTGTTGTGGACAAATCCCACTGATAGTGTACACATACCATTATAACCACTCAGCTTCCTGTCGGCCTAGGTTACTTGGTGTGAGTGAAGACTTTCAATCCGGTTACATTTTTTATCTCTCGTTCAAATGATTTCAATGTGTGTTTTCCTTTATTTTTGACCAAAAAACCCCAAACTTTTTGTTGGTTTTAAGAACACATTTAACACAGTATCGACTATATCTTGCCGAAGAAATGGGAGCTAAACACCTGTGCCAAGGACATATTGAGAAAACTTGCTTGGGCTAGCCTGGACGAGAATTGAACCTGCTACCTTGGATTACGATTTGAACTT
Source organism: Megalonaias nervosa (assembly GCA_016617855.1). Classification (NCBI taxonomy): domain Eukaryota; kingdom Metazoa; phylum Mollusca; class Bivalvia; order Unionida; family Unionidae; genus Megalonaias; species Megalonaias nervosa. The sequence goes on from JAECUM010006103.1 coordinate 15,223, forward strand.
AGTAGTGTACCGTGTTCATACATTTATTTAGGAAATGTACGTTAAATGGTGGATAAATACATATCACATGCAAATAGACATACTTGCATTTCCAACGCAGTTAAAATTTGACTGCAATCAAATGTGTATTGACGGAATGAATGGAATGAATGAACTCTGCACAACCCTTTCCATTGAGTCTGCTACAAAATGTAGTTCTTACCTTTTGCGAGTAATCGCAATTTCCTTTGCAAATGATAAGTTGTTTCTTTTATTGTCTGAATTTCTTTTTCATTTATATTGATTAAATAAATGTAAGACCCAGTTATGATTTAAAAATGAAAGATGGTTTGCATGAAGAACGTAAAACACCACAAACACAGCATAGCTAAGTATTTGAACAATGAACGCGCAGCATTTTTAGAACGTGGGAAATATGAACTAAATGAAATGAGGAACCAGCAGGAGGTAATTCAAAGTTTTCAAATTTATTCCAGTTGACATAAGTCATTATTATGATTTAATTAGAATTACTATCGAACATGCAGTTGTTTCTATCCTCCATGTATATATTTTTCCCGTTACCATCATTCATAGGTCCAGACGAAAATCCGCCACGCTCGTTTTTTCATGGATTTTCGCTGGTATCCTTCTACGATGAGAGAGAGAGAGAGAGAGAGAGAGAGAGAGAGAGAGAGAGATGTTGTCGTGGAATTGGGGAGACTTACTATGAAGGTATTTTATTCATAGCTCATCCCTGTTTATTGTTCGATTAGTCTGCTGCCTTACCAACTAACTCGGTGAGAGAGAAAAGCTGTGGGGTGGGTAAAGCGGCCTTCTGACATTGTAATTTTAAATAATCTCATTTCACACCCTTATTAATAGCTTTTATAAATAGGAAGAAAGAAATCAAAGCAAAGCATTAAAGAGATTACAGTATGTGTCTTCTTCCAAACCCATAAATGTACCGTAATCTTGACAGGCTATTGAAACTTCGTATCATTTGTATTGCGAACACTGTATTAAAGTCCCATAGAACGTGTACATCAAACCATTACAAAGTCCCAGGTTCTTGTTGGTTACTTGGTGCAAATTCATTTTTTGTTTCTCTCTCACTCCACAGACTTCCCTATATGAGAGAGAGAGAGAGAGAGAGAGAGAGAGAGAGAGAGAGAATAAAATATACGTATAGTATGTACACATATCTTTGACATACCACTCATTGTATCAATTTTTCGTTTCATACTGCAAGCCTCGTTTCCTTTTAATGAAAAAATTATACGTCTCGTGGTATATCATGTATACAACGTACATACTATACACATATTATATATATATATATATATATAACTTTTTATTGTATGTGGTCTAAGAGAGAGAGAAGGAGAGAGAGAGAGAATCCAAGGCCTCTCCACCCCACCTCCACCTCCACTCCACCATTCCCAAAATAAACAAATTTAATAGTCGGTCTCTGATACAGTTATACTATATTGACTGCGAGTCACGTGATCCTAAGATCCATATAACCATAATAACATACTAATATCAGACTTTTAAAAAGTACATATTCCAATATATCAATAATGCCTGGTCAATAAAAGGTCCTATTGAAGTCCAAGCCAATACCTGATTCTGATGAGGTCCAAAGTCAGCAAAAATTAATAAATTAACAAATGATAACAATTACTTAACATTTAAAGAGTAATAGAAATAATTTTTAACTGGTTCTGACTGGTTGAAACTAGCTGCCCAACCTAAGTTTGCATACTAAGAAACGGATATTGATTCGGAGCTTAACGTTAACTGCACGTCAGTTGTTTGTATTAGTCTCAGCGAACAGACTTGTACTAATAACGCTGAGAAGAGGAATGGCTTTAAATGGTGTTGGGCCAGGTAATCCTGTTGTCATTGTGCATGGTGGAGCATGGAATATTCCGGATCATCTTTTGGAGGGATCCAGAAATGGGGCCAAGGCGAGTGCGAGGGCTGCATACCAAATTTTAAAAATGGGAGGATCCGCGCTGGATGCGGTTGTGGCTGCGGTACGGGTTTTAGAAGATGACGTCTGTTTCGATGCTGGTAAGGAAATTTGCCTCTGTTTCCAATGAAAAGAAAATCATGAAATCGATTAAATAAAATAGATACAAAGTCGGACATGCTGCTATGTACAGTTGCTGTCGAGTCATGGCAACACAATGCTCTTTACACGCAAGAACACAAATCGGATGAAATATGCGCATTGATTAGGCCTAATAGAATATTGATTTCTTTTAACATGATCACGAGATACAACAATCTTTTTATTGCCACAGTATGTACCATACTATATGGTTGGAAATAATATAGGAAAAATGCTGTTAGTAAATATATACATTATTTTTTCAGATATATATATATATATATATATATATATATATATATATATATATATATATATATATATAAATTCCGAAAAGTTTAATCATGCAAATGAAGCTGAAAATATGTCACAAGATTCTGTTCAAAACGCTTAATAAATATTAGCTTTAGTTTCAGACTGCTTCTTATACTTACTCTCCCGGCCGTGACTGACTGCCCCCCCCCCAAAATCCTGACACACCCCCCCTGCACAAAGTCCTGACCACCCCCCTTGCAAAAAATCCTGCGGGCGCCCATGCCCGAATTACATCCATGGAATCAGCGAATAAATAACAAAACCACCTCCATAAATGGCATTTTTAATCAAGGAAGTGTAATATCAGTGTATAATGCTGTGACGCGCAGTTTGCAATGTACTGTGTGTTGGCTGTATATGGTAAAGCAACAAACTTCCTTAATTAAGACATACAGACATAGACAGACAAAGCCCCTCTCATATTTATCTTATATTCCATACTTGCAAAGCAGTGTGACAGGAAACATTTCTCTTATAAAGTGTTCTCCATTAATCGCTTACCCTGTTTTATGAATACTGAACACATGTACTAGTGTTTTTGTTTGTATGCTGAAACACGTGTTTGCCTGTATGTTTAACTTTCATACTAAACTGAAAGTTGATCAACAACGTTCAGGCTGCGTTTATCATCGGTTGATAAATACTACATGGTGCTGTCCAGTCCGTATGTATGCTGTACAGTCCGTTTTCAAAACTGAAATGTGCTCACAGGGAAAACCTCAAAACAAATGTTTGACCTTGTAGAACAGTCGATGCAGGTTGAAGAGGTCATTTCATTTTGTCATTGAAAAATTGATTATTTTGTTGCTTGCTTGAAGTGAGCTGCCCAGTTTTGTACTCACAAGACTCTGTGTTCTCCTAGGGCCTGTTTCAGATGCTATGGTCCCGTTAAAATCAAGTATATTGGATGAAAATCAATAGTTTGGCAATTATCCAGGAAGCCATTCAATTAAGCGGTGACATAGTGTCAATCTTTTAAAAGCCACCGTCATTATTATTTATTTTTGGTACAAACTGAATATTTGACACTAGATAGTACAAACGATGCCAGTCTGCACTGGCCAAACATGTATTCTACTGGTTGTTTGTGTATTTGGAGTGTGCGGGGCACATATATTTATGCATCATTCACGGGCCAAGTTTATAGCGAATTATTCCGCTTAAAATCAAGATTTACGTAATCGATAAATAGATCTGACTAGCACAGATACGAAATCGTGTTCTGTTGACTTTTTTTTATACATTAGTCAAATGAACGCCAGTATATTGATGTTTTTACAATAAATTAAACTCCATCACACCAATATGGTGTGGTGATAGATTCAGCATGTAGGTAGGTAGGTAGCGTTTTAGGGCACGTCAGCACAATAGTAGCGATATGATGCCAGCTAAAGGTAAAGTTCGAAAACTATTTAATTCAACTCCAGTATATTAGTGTATTGAGTTGTCTTCAGCTGGCATTTCCGACATACGGTGTCAAGACCGAATCAAGCCACACTAAGAATATGTATCCAATTTAAAAAGAATGTGTTCGTTCGTTCTTTGGATCATAGTCGTATGTCGCCTTGTTGGCATGCACTACTCGTCAGTGCGTACGCGTTTGCGTGCTATTTAATTTGTGCGATGAACTGCTATACCATGCCACGAGAGCAAACCACGTGTTTCCACATATGCTCATTTATATTCTCCAACAGCATTCATTGCGTGCCAGTCCATGTGAGCTGATGATGCAATGTCTAGTACCCTACATGAAAAACAATGCAATTTGGCGGCCTTCCAAAGCAACCTCTAAATATCGACCAACGATCTCAATCCTGTCCTTCTGTGACCCAGATAAGACGTGTATCTGTTATTCAGCACTAGGCCTCATATTACACACAAATGAACAGATTTTGTGACATAGAGTTGATACTATATATAGTTTAAAACTATCATGTTATTTTGAAGGACACTTTTCATTTCAGTGAGTCTTCACAGCGTGTGGGGACCCTGGATGGCCTAATGGTCGAAGATTCTTGCTTTTACAAATCATTCACATCTCACATCTGTCCGCGTTGGTTCGAGTCACCGCTCATTCAGCGTGGGTATGTGAGAAAGCTTGCCAGTAGCTTCCCGTAGGTCTGTGGTTCTTCTTGGGGTCCTACCAGTTCTTCCTCCACCAAATATGCTGGCCGCCATGTATAGCCTACCATGTGCTGAAAATGACATTAAAACCCCAAAACCCCAAAGCCAAACATCACAGTGTGTGCAACGATGGCTTTCAATGATCAAGAATGTACATGTACAAATTCTGAGTGCAGGTTACCTTCAGCGTTAATTTACCCTACACAATTTAAGCGAATTGGAAAGTAGGGGAAACCGCCAAGGTGTAGATAGGTTAACATACCGGAACCTCGGCATGCGAAGAGGCTGTTACTACCGATGAGAAAAGTTGTGATCTTTTCAGTGACTAAGGAGAAAACATTGAAGTTTCGTGCATATAAATTATATACTTTTCGTCACGGGATGGGTATAAATTGAAAATTGGCATTAATATTTAATAGCATTGGAAATTGTCATTTATATTTATCATTTGCACACTCATTTGTTATTTAATTTTCTCCCGTGTATTGGCTGAAATAAAGAAGCGCGTCTTTTTTGTCAGCATATGTGATACTTATCACTGACTGCTGGCTGAAAGACCACAGTTAGGCCAGTTTTAGTCGCTTTCAGGAAAACAAAAGCACACTTGTGGTGTTTCGTTTTCATATGGCATATGTTCTCAAAAACTCTAATGAAAACACACACACATTTAGTGATAACTACCCTGCTTCTTCATCAGTAAATATGATTTAGGAACACGTGTTTAAGAGTGGATCAAGAATGTATTGATTCTCAACACGGTTTATATTATATAATATAGAGTAGCGATTGAATATTTACCTTAATAAGGAGACTTTGTTTCCCTTAGTACATTCTCTCATGTAGAGAAGGCGGGCAAATTCTGATAGATTTATTGGAATCGTCATGATAACAATGATATTTGTTAACGTGTCATGCATACATCAGCTAGTACAGGTTGTATTCAGTTTCTCAAAATGTCTCCTCAGACGGAGGCTTTGTATTCATTTGCTTGAGAATTTTGCCTGACTTAGAGATAGTAGAAACTGAAACGATAGTTCTAAAATTGTACTCCTAGAATTCAATTTATGTTTGAAAAATAATTTAGTAATTCGTAGGGATTTCAAAGAATTCTCACATTTTCCTGAGAATACTTTTTGATGCGAATTCATGGTATTTAATGACTATTTTAATCCTTGATAACTGCTGAAGGTTCTGTGAAGAAAATATTGTTGCAAACTAAATAATCAGAAAGATATTCACAAGCTTCAATTTTTAATAATACAATTTGAAACCAGCTTGCTTGCTATCATTTGTATTATTCCTGACTTCCACCACATATTTTTCCTCTACAGCTGATGACACATCTGGTGTAAACGTCATAATGGGTTGGTAACGATCATACACCATGCATGTTCGAGGAATAGTAACACCATTTTTAAATTCCCTAAATCATTGGTAAATAATTTCATTCACAGAGCCAAACCTTCCTATTTATATAGCTATATACGTCAAATTATACGAACATTTTCACGCACAAGTAAAGATGGACAAATGAAAACACGAAACCATATAGGCATTGGTTGATATGAAGCTATTATTGGCTGATGTTACAAATATGCAGTTGAAAAAAATAGATTTGTGAAATTCGGGTTTCATAATTAAAAAAAAAAATAATTCTTTTTTCCAATATATATCAACATGGAAAGTTATTGATGAAGAATAGTAAACAATAAAAGATTTTTTCATTTAATTACTGTTACCATCCTCGTTGGTGAGAGATCCGCAGTGGCTCCGTGGTTAGCTTGTCGTACTCACGGAGGAAAGGATACGGGTTCGAGTTCTACCATCGTATGAGTTCGGCTAGGCTACCGTGGTGTGTTCCTTTGCTATTGACGTTATTCCGTTTGCCGCGGTGCTAAATAACTTTCTTGTGTCTACCGTCAAACACTAAACTAAACCAAATACTCGTTCGTAAAAAAAGACGAATGAAGCTTGTCTTCATAACTTCGTTCTTTGGTTTGGGGTTTTTTTTTGTTTGTTTGTTTATTTTGGTTGGGTTTTTTTTTTGCAGATACTATTGACTTTTGAGGGGCAAAATGGTTGAATCTCAACGCCTTATACAATGCAATTTTACATTGTTTTCATCCTTTAAAAATAACAAAACAAAACAATATCATAACTAAATTTTGCATCTTTCATGTATAAAAATAACGTGGTGTGTGTCTGGGTAGAATCGGAGACAGGAACCTAATGTACCCGATTTTATGTTTTAGGAACCGGGTCGGTGCTCAACTCGAAAGGCGAGGTAGAAATGGACGCCGTTATTATGGATGGGGAGACACTTAAGGCCGGTGGCGTCGCCTGCGTCCAGAATATCAAGAATCCGATAGATCTGGCCAGACTTGTCATGGATAAGGTTAGAAAGTCTCGGTAATGGCTGACTAAGGATTTTACTCATCAACGAATATTTGTGAAGCAAGGAAAAAAAAACTATTTCGTTCTGTTTTAGATTATTTTACTTGCGGGTGGTTTTCATTTTTATCAACATGGTTCACCGCACTACAGGCACAAACGGTGTAGATTGATTCATTCATAAATTATAAACAGAGTCTAATGTGCTACTTCCGATTTATTTTTATAATAATATTTTTGCTATATGAAACATTATATCAAACAAATGAACAAACACATCAACAAAAGCGTGAATATTCATGCGATTTTGTTAGGCAGTGTAGGGATGGTGTAGCTTTACCATGGTTACTCTCATCTTCCAAACGAAAGTAGGCATGCCACAACTTTTAGTTGGTGTCGGTTTTCCGGTTTTCCGCTGTATTACTTCAGCAAGGTAGATAATGACGTACACAGAACTCCCTTTTATCCTTATTTCAGACTGAGCACGTGCTTCTAGTCGGGAATGGGGCTAACCAGTTTGCTGAAGAAATGGGTGTAAAGACGGTCCCAGTGTCTCAGCTTGTAACTGCGGAAGCAATGAGGGAGTTTGCGTGCTACAAGCAGTACGGGAACGCAGTGGAGGAGCTCTACGGACGAAAGTTAGTCTAAATACAAACTTCATTTGATTTCTATTTTACAGCAAGTTCATATGACTTCTGCCAAGAACAATCGATGACCCCCACTTCAGCGGTAAGGTGGTTTTCGAGTGAGGTCTTGTAATAAGATCAGTTGTCATCCGCTTTCCAGCAAACGTTTAATGCTACAGAGTAAACGGCTTTCGGTGGTTTTCTTTTGAGCTTTTTTCCATCAAACTGAATCCAAGTCGTGCTACTCATGTTTGCAAAATACCTTACAGGTGAACCATAATATACGGATTCATTTAAAATGTATGTTACCGTGGTGACTAATGACACACACCCAGTACAAATCTAAACCTGCTTAAAACCGTATTTTAGTGAATTTTAAGTTCGTTTGCGTGATACTTTTCTTAAAAAAAGACGCACAACAATTCACTACAGTCATCATATTAGCAATGTGTTGACTATTTTGCTAAAGTTTAGGCTGTTTTATAGAATCACCACCTAACTTATGTTCCAAGTTTTATTGTACGGCCAATATGTTCATCTTTGTCGGCCAAAGTTAACATGTCTCAAACATTTAGTAAGGCCGTTAAACTTAACGTGGGTTAAGAAATTAATAAATCATGAAGAAGTGTTTTCCATTAAACTGCTTCTGAATTAAAAAAAAAATTCAGCAGGTGTTTGGGAAACATTATTTGGAATTACAGTGAACCTGGCATGAGAGTCACTGTAACATGCTTTAAACAGTTTTGAAAGGATTTCTTGTTTATTCTTTCTCGGTTAGACGAGGCTGAATTTGCTGTTTAACTGCGTGTTCAGGCTATACTGAGTTAATCGTTATGGTATTACTCTCAAATGAAATGGATTATAAAATGATTTGCTATAAACATTGGATTGATATAAAAAAAATGTGACTGTAGATGATGCTTAACACTTGTATGGATTTGATGACTTTCCTACTAATTACAATATTCATATTAATTACATAGAATTCAATGGCATAATGGCAGCATTACAGGGCCATTCGAAAAAATATGTCATGTTGGAAAACTCTTTGAAATTAGAATCTGTCATACATATGACAGTTATGCAGGTTATGTGTAAATTTTAATTCTCACCTGTTTAAAAAAAAATAGGGATGGACGAGTACCCGACCCGGTCTCCTGGACCTTGCCGGGGTTTTGCATTAGCCAGAAATATTCGGCCCGGCCAGGTTTTAAGAAATGATTGATCTTGCCGGGTAGGGCCACCCCTTCCGCCCCCTCCCCCAGCGGTAATAAAGTGAAGAAAAAAAACAAAAAAAAACAACAACAATTCTAACAATGTAAAGTTAACGAAGAAAACAAATGAGCATATAATAATACTAGATTATTTCATACACATTCACACATCTATACATGTATTATCAGTGTTGTTTGAATTCTCCTGAGTTTCTGTCCATAATTGTAACAAGAAAGTCCGTTAATTTATTATATATTATATTGTTTCTCGTATTGTTGAGATACTGTATGTTTTCTATTTTTCCATACTCTTGAATAATAATTGACTTAGTTTCTTCTCTTTCAGTCTCATACAGTTTGCGTAGAGAATCAGATGTGTTTTTGTAAATTGGCCATTTGGGGAATTAAGGCATACTGGTATACGGGAAATTATTTTGTTAGTTTTTGCTATATTCCCTGTCAGTCATTTAGATACAAGAATATTTCATACATTTTATTTTTAATTTTTATTGGCTCACAGCTTTTTCATATTCTGGTCCTTTCAACTGCGGCATTTTAATTTCTGTTTGGATTTTTTGTGGGTGGGGGAGGATATGTTTTTGTGTCTGACTATATATCTCTTGCATAGTTTTAGGTTTCCATGGTTCTTTTTTCTCTAAATTCTAAGATCAGTTCTTTATATTTCGTGTGTCTTGTATGTATTTCAATAGATTTAGATAATCAATTGCTATAGTACATTACTTGCTTCATTTTTAAAAAGTATCCAAAATCAATATATGTATAATTTAGTCCATTGAAAATTCATTTTGTTTTCAGTTGTGTTTATTTTCTTTAGTAATATGACCTTCGTTTCTAGCTTTATATCTTGTATATTAAAAGTATCTATATTCTTTGTCTATCATTGGCGTTTCTTTATTACTGTTATGCATTCCCGACCAAAATAAATATATCAGTTTATTCTCTTTCACTTAACAATGCTTTGCGAAGTTTGTAGAATTTATTACTTATCATACTGTATATGTACTTGTTTATTACCTGTAATTTAATTATTTTACGGAAATTTGTATTCTTCTATAAATTCATATTTATTTTATTTTTCATAGATCATGCTTATATCTCGTTCATCTTTACTATGTATGATGCTTTGAGGTTTAACAATGTCTTTGTATGTGAAGTTAGTAAGAATTACAACTAATCCTAAAGATCACGGTAAACGAACATACCATTCTCTGCATGCTCTATATCAGACACGTGCAATCTACGGCCTGATCCTACCCTTTGCCTTGGAGAAAGTTGTACATGCCTGCTCCAGACAAAACAGAGTTCCATATATGTTCACTGTCAACTATAATGTTCACTGCCTACTATAATGTTTACAGTCAACTATTATGCCTTCGTGGAAAAAATAACGAGTGTAATCACTAACAAAATAAAGATTAAAATATCGGTACCTTGAGTAGCAATAGTCAAAATTATTCAGTAAAGTAACTAGATTATAGCCATTCGGAAGAGTGATATAAAAAGCAATGATTTGAAAGCATGCATACAGTCTCATAATTTTATGGGATACAGTTCTTGTGTTATATCTACTTTACTATTTTAAGGAAAAAAAGAAAAAAGTCTTACAACTTTTTAATGCCCAGCCACAGATGTGAAAGGGACGTACATTATTTTCATTCTCTGTCCGTTACGCTTTGCGAGACAATTTATAAGCGCAGACGGGAGGTCGGTTGGGGCACTAGTGTGCTCCGAACACATTTCTAATTCAACTGAATCAATTTCGGCCCTCTTCTTTATCCTAGGAAAGACTTAGGTCATGACACAGTTGGCGCGGTGGCCCTGGACATGTACGGAAACATTGCCTATGGAATGTCGACTGGCGGCATCACAGCAAAGAGGCCCGGCAGAGTGGGGGATAGCCCTATTGTAGGTAAGGAAGTGGCGCTGAATGTATTGATCTTATCAACTTGAGCGCAAAATCTATCTCAAATAATACTCCCCTCCCCACCGTATTAGTCATCTGGACAGCACAGTAGGAATGAACGTACTTGTCACTTTTGTGTTCCAGGGTTTTTCATCAGATTTAGAACGTGCGAGCGGTACATGTTCCCCATCCAAGATGGGTTTTTTTTCAAGGATTCAGTTTCCTCTATACCGAAGACCAACCTCACGCCACACTGGAGTCTTCCACTGCGCTGTTTAGAAGTGTTCAGAACATTTGAAATTGGCATGAAATAAATAAAAAATGGAATCTTAAGTCCACATTAAACTTGTTAGGATAACTACGTTCTGAAACATCTTTGATGTGAGTTCTATGTCCTGTTGAGAATACGAACTAAATCCTTTTGGAAGTATTGTTGTTTTATTTTAAATACCAATAGTTTCTCAAAATATTGACTTCTGTGACAAGTCCCGTTTGATGTATATCAAATTAACCTCTCGCATCTGGACTGTATTGATACTGTAATAAATTTGGATTATGCGCATTTTGTTATAGCGCCCCGTTTTAAGGAATTCTTAGATTTTTGTGATTACTTGTTTGATTATTAGAACTCGGTCCAATGGAAATATTCCTTAGCCCAAAATAATTAGCCAATTACTAGGAGCAAACGTCACGGAGTGAAGTGTTAGTGAGTTTCGATGATGCCATTGTTTACCTTTGATGAATTCAGGTCAGAACCGCATGAGTGTCACTGAGTTCCATAGTCGCTATTAAAATCTAGTGGTGTCCATTGGTGGTGTGACTGCAGTGGCCGTAGGAGACCGGTAAATTACACAATGGAATAAACAATAAGGGACTCGGCAGATACCGTTTATGTCGCCATGATGGCAAATGTGGTGTAGTTTTACTGGCGGAATGTGGCCCGAAACCATGATTCGACTGGCCTAAGGTGGCGTAGTAAAAATAGTTCCCTGTATTAGGGGATAGTTGTATAGTTTCTACGGTGTGAACTGCTGGCGGTACGGAAAGTTGATGAAGAGAAACCATGCAGATGTGCGGTTGATAGACAATTGGAAAGTTGTGAGATCTGTGTTCTTGCATTGATTAGAGTAAAATTTATGTATGGAATGGACACGTCGAGCTTTCTAATTTACAACTGAAGTTGTATAGAAGTCTTCGGAAATTTGGGGTAAACTTATGACTTCTAGAGGAATCGCGCCAGGATTTGACACCGCTCGGTCAAGCAAATACTCCTGGCTTGTAACAATACATTACACTGAATTTGATGTCACGCATTATTAGGCAAAAGGAAGCACATCTAACTTAAAATTAGATCGTTTATATTCATGGGCGCCCGCAGCATGGGTCAAGGGGGGGGGTCACATGCCCCCCCCCCGAAATCATACTGCA